>JAWZYV010013069.1:0-127673 GCA_038373885.1 Cheiracanthium punctorium | reverse complement strand
GTATATTGGGCCTAGCATCGCATGCGCGGGGCAGGGCGCCTCTCAAACTCTCGGACCGGTCTTCTGTGGCCCCGCGCTGCCCGGGCTCGATCTTGCTTGCTACGTACGGCCTGGCACGGAGGTACGGTGACTGTCCATATGGAACGTCTTCCAAAGTCTTGAGGGACTCCCGTACCTAAGAAAGAACACATACATATTCTAAACATGTATCAGAGAAAAGGAAACATTGCAATTCTGACAAAATCGAATGTACTGAACGCAGACAGAAGAGAGAAAAATATATTACCTCTCGCGTAGATATGGCCTAGAATCGCATGCGCAGGTCGGGGCGCCTCTCACTCCGTCGGTCCGGTCGACCCCGCGGCCCGGGCTTGATGTTGCTTGCTACAGACGGCCTGGCACGGAGGTACGGTGTACCAAACCTCCTGTCCGTATGGAACGTCTTCCAAAGTCTTGAGGGACTCCCGTACCTAAGAAAGAGCACATACATATTCTAAAAACTAAAAGTGAACTAAAGTGAAACTACTATAAAACTAAAGTGAACAAATTAGTGATAAACGCACTAGTTGAGGAATTTGAAGACACCTAATTATTAAAACTACATTAATTGGCAACCCAAAATAAATAAAAAATGTAACGGAATGCTGTACTTACAGGTTGTTCCAAATCGCCATTTTAATTCTAAATTACGATTGCCACATTAATACAAAAAATCGTCATGGTTACTCTATCTGTTTTATGATCGCTACCTTGGCGAGAGTTGGGGCGTTAAAGTAGAAATCAACCCAAGAAAGACAAACACGACACACTCAGGGATTTGATGCACATTCGAAACAATATTTAAAACGATGAAGTATGGTTGTAATATACTTGGCGAAGATTGTAAAATAGTTTTAGTAGGCGATTTTAAGATAGATTTCGATTCCAAAGATGGTTTTTATAAAATAAGGAAGAAAAATACTGCTCACTCACGAACAATGATACACTTTCCAACCTTATGGAATAAGGAAGAAAATAGGGACGAAGCATAAATTATGATACGCTTTTAACATACAGCACTTTGGTGCGTATTTAAAATCTGAAAAGGTTTCAGATTTTTTTTTTATCTTCAGCATACATTCAGCTTTTAATCTTTCAACGATGAACATATAGTCGAATTTTCTACAAAATTAGTGGTCAAGGCCCCCTAGACTCGCTACGCTCGCTTTTCGTATGAGGCATTCGGCCCCTATTTAGGCATATTCGTAAAAATGCATAATTTCAACAAACAAAACTCAAAGGTTGGTTCAGATAGAATGTTACCAAGCTTACACTCATGTTGATTGAAACATAAAAATTTAAACTTCGCACTATTTTAATTATTATTTCACTGGTTGCTAAGACAACCAACCAAGGATTTCCACTCTTTGATTATATATCCTACTTAAAATTTCATAGATCTTAATCTCGCTCACATGTGGGGGAAAATATAAAGGTGCTGTTCCCGACACCTCGGAAGCTATTTCTGACCAATTCTTTTCAAATGGCAAACGGAATTGACGTCATTCTTCGTATCTCGAGATACAGCGCTTGCATCAAAAATCTTTTAGGCGCGCTGAAAATTTAGGCCACGAGCGAAATAATACCCGAAATTCTCCGACTCCGATCACTTTATTATTTTGAAATTATTATCCGATGCTTAATTATGTATGCCAGAGTATTTAATGTGATGCACTGTTTTTTTTAATAGATAAGCTTATTTTTTTTTTCAGTAGCAGGTATTTGTCTGTTTAACCTTTCAAGATAAATAAAACAGCAAATTGAAACTGTGCCCGAGGACAGCTACATATCTCCTTTTCTGATGCATTTTCGTGAATTTATCGGCTTGGATATTTTCAACCAATTGCGAATTTTAATTCTTCTGCGATTTGCACACTCGCATAATTATTAAGTTTTCTGTCAAAATAATTCTCCATTTATTCTTACGCAAGCACTGCTTGGATATGAGCCGCCAAGTCTAGGCGAAATATTTCGTGGTACTGAATATGCCAATCGGCCAAGGATTATGCATAAGCGTGTACGGAAAACTGTTTTAATAGCAACCATAATGCGAGAAGATTATCGATTTTGCGTTTCAGATATGTATGGCTGGAATTTCTTTTCCCAGCTCCTACCTGTAATACTGAAGGCAATCAGTCCATCGTTGGCCAGTTACTAACTACTTCTTAATGCTTATCTGGGATAGAAGTAGCAAATGCCATTGCTGAAGAACTTGTTGAAGATAAAAGTGAAATATAGAATCGAGAGTGAAAAAATCATGCCAAATAATAAATTGTACTCATCACCCTACAAATGAGTAAATGCTTCAATATCAGATTTCTTTAGGGTGTTTCTTTCCCTTTTTTTTTTTTTTTTTTTTTTTTACTTTTTCTAAGGATGCGATATGGCGGTGACCAGCTTTCGTTTACATTTTGTTTTGACGTGAAATTTCAACTTCCGTTGTCTTACTAGTATTATTATATTTAGTGCTGCGTAATTTAGGTTTATTACTTTATTTGATAACTGCTTTAGGAATTCGTTATTACTAAAATAGTATTTACATTGAAGAAAGAAAAGGGGGGGGGGGTTGAATGAGACAAATTCCCCCTTTTGACCTTTTGAAGTAAATATCAACTGAAAGCTGAATGAATCAAGATCTATAACTATTACAAAACTCAAACTTATACTTCCCTGTTAAGATAAAAGAAGTACAGTATATTAGAAGAAATGGTCAACAAAGTTTTATTATCTTCCTTTCTACTGGAAATTAAATGTGATCGTGGCTCCCAGACTGCACTTGCTAGACTTAAAAGTGGCCACCTTAAGTGTCTTTCGTACGAACACGGCAAGAAATTCCACCCCACTTGCAAGAAATGCTGTGATCATCCAGCCTCTCCAGAGCACATACTGAGTTGCGTCGGACTTTCTAAGGAGGACTTAACATCTGCTCCCCTTTTAGTTATAGACTTTCTGTCGGTCAACAATCTATTGGAGTTGATCTGACTTATGTCAGATCTTTAAAGAGGATAAGCAACAACAACAACAGAAGAAATGGTGACATTAATGTGTCGCCAAACCCAAGACAGCACCAATAAGCGGTGATGTCGAAGCTGTTCCCAATGCTGTAATTTGATGGAATGGCTCATGGATGTCAATTGACGAAAACTTCCTGTGGCATCAATGAAAAAGTATTTGTTAATTTGCATCAGCGCCTTCCAAATACACTCTGTTAAATACTTGATGGTCTGCCAAACGACTTTTGGTGATTTACGTAAACTTAAATACGTCAATAGAAACTGGTGTCAACAGCTATAAATTTTAGCTCGCCATATCGCTCTCGTAAGTAACGAGTGGCAGAAAAGTTTGGGCACCATCTGCTCTGCTGTAATAATGCAGAGTTCAAAATAATGTTCGTTCGAGTTCTTTTTTAATCACATTGAAATGCATTATTATTATTATTTGTATTTTGGCGAAAAATCGTCGTTTGAACACCACCGGAATCAAGGTAAGGGCGTTTTTCCATTATTTTGTCTAACGTGTGTTTGGGCATCATTCCTCCCTCCCCCAAAGAAGATACATTATTAATACTGCCAAATATTTATTTTTGCGAGATGGTGGCGCATACCAAAGTTCTACCAATGAGTAGTGTACGGTGATTAGAAATGGGTTTTTGACCATTTGAGGCGCAACCCTTTCCCAATGCGGAAACAAGGACAGCCATTGCCATCGTTCGACTTAACTACCAGCAAGATGGCGGACGATCAGCAAGATGCGGCACAGCCAGCTATCGTCAAAAAAGGGTCTCTAGATCTGTGGCACGCGATGAACGTTTCGATCGTCCGCCATCTTGCTGGTAGTTAAGTCGAGTGATGGCAACGTCTGCCCTTTTTACAGCATTGGGCAATCTATGCAGCTGTTCTCGCATTCTTCCATTTTTTAGCAGATGTCAGTGCTGTTAAAAATAATCGTGACCATTTTTTTACGGGGAAATGACGTGTGCTAAAGAGTAAAGGATTCTCGTGAAGCTATGTCACCCGCGACTATTTTTATAGAAATCAAACAAAACGTCAGAGTTTGGTGTTTGGAACACTGCGCGTTAAAGGGTTAATTTAAAAACGCAAATCAGTGTGGCTGTGAAACCGAATAAACATGACGAACAACAGTCATACGGAGAAAACGTTATTTGATTGTCAAGAAAACGACTAATAAAAGCTCAAATGAAACTTTTCAGAAGAAAAATTTACAGTACAATAGATAACTAACACATAGTGGAAATCCAACTTAAAAAAACCAAAAACTGTCTCACCAACATGATTATGAATTTAAGCAAAAATAAGTAATTAAAACTACAGTTAAAAATATCGATCACTTTACGGATATTCGTAAAATAAATACCATGTTTATATTATCTATTTGACAAAACGTCTAAAATTTTGCCATATCCGAATCCTGACTTTGCATTTTTCACTAGATAAATCACAGGAAAACTTTTCAAAAATTCAAAACCGCCATTTAAAGTAACCGAGTAACTAGAGAGATACTGCTATTCAAGAGATTCGTCTTTCTCATGCAAATTTAAACTGAAAGGATAATCCGGGAAGCAACTACTCTAAACTCATACCATATAAAAAATAAATTCATATTCAATTAGTTTTCAACCCGAGTTAAATGACTCTATTTCTTATTAAATTATTTCAAAATAATGCAATGGCTAGACAGGAAATTCTTCTAAAGACCTAGTGTGCATTAAAAAAAATTCAAAATAAAAATATATTTAAATACACATATTTGTACTCTATTCTATTTTAATATGCATTCCATATGCATTACAATGTAAGTATTACACTAATCTTACCTCTACTTGGCTCCAAAGCTTGGCGATGACGTTGGCGGTGATTTTCAACACACTTTTTTAGGCTTAGCGGAGCGCATTTTTTTCCAACCTTCATCCATCAAATTTTTCGTGCAAATGACGGGACACGTAGAAATTTTACCCCCAAACCTTTGTTGTAGTATTGTTGTAACCTATTGTTACCTATTGTTAGCGTTTGTTTGTTTACATAACAAAGCTTCCTAACAATGATGGCTCATTGTTACGTCATCTAATGTAAATTATACTAATATAGGAATTTTATAGAAAATTATGAAAAATATTGAGAAAAATTCAGAAAAAACAGAAATAATAAAGTTCTTTTACACATTTCGCACACTACATACAACCCTAGCACAATATACAACCGTAAATTTATGAGAATCTAAAGAAAAAGCCACATACAATTCCCAATTCGAACTAGCTAAAATCACACAAAATATGCATAATTCTACCATAAATTCTACATTTCAAATAAAAATGTAGAGTATTACATAAATAAAGATGCTTTTCAACTTATTACTCATATTTTTTTTCATCCAAAAGCACGTTTTCCAACCTAAAACTCTTTACAATCGTACATCTCACTCAAAGTTTTATCGTTTTCTGACTGAAAATAACTAATTTTAAGTCGTTTCAGGCTGAAAATTTATCATTTTTTTTTAATGTTTTACATCATCTTCATGAAATACTATTAATTGTTTTACAAAATATCCCACTCAACCACTCAAAATCACAAACAAAACCATTACGATTCAAGATGCCAAAACTTAGCACAAACATCTTTTTGGTCAATTCTCTCATTATTTTATATCCAATTAATAATATTTGCTTGAAATAAGCATATATTAACAATTTTTTTATGTTTCTAGCATTAAAAAAATAGTATTTCCATACTTCGAAAAAAATATGCAGAAACAACTAAATCTATCGGCATGTTGTTATATTTTATCAGTTTTCTCTTAAATTTAACTGCAAAGGAAACCTTTGATGTTGAAATATAGCTTATATTTACAAAAATTTTTCATTTTTAGCATAAATAGAATAATAATTTGCCGTTTTGCACTAAACATTTCACGAAACACAAACTTAATACCTCTGCCGGTTACGATGTTTTTGAAGAACTTCCTCTGAATTCCGTAACTAAACTAACGTATTAGATTAAAATAAACATGTATTTTACAGATATTTGTTACTTTTATCATGAATAAATTGGTACCTTATCGTTTTCATTTATAAAAGTGTAAAATGTTACGATGAAGTTTCCTATAAGTTACCAATAACTTACTTTTACTGATGATTTTTCTCATAAATATATTAAACAACGTGTAAAATTATATCAAAACAAACTAACATTAACGAAATTTTGGTTTATTTACCAAATTTGGCTTACCACTTTAATGTTTTTGTGAGTAAAATTATGAACGAATTTTGATGCAGGTCACTTCTTGTTAATATTCATGTAGTTTCAGTAAATGTTTACGTAAATCTGATTGGAAAAAGAGGAATGCCATACTAAAATAAACATAAATAAGTAAAATTTGACTGCTTTTAACATATGTATGCTAGTAATTATAAATGCTACTATAAGTGAACATGTAAAAGCGTTACGATACTAGGTGTACTGTAAGGTTAGGATATATGCACTTTTAGTGAATTTTCTCGGCGGTTTAGCAATTAGAGTGTATTACGTCATAACGTATACGACATAAACGTGTTTATTTACAAAATTTTACAAAATTTAATATTTTCAGGATGTTTAAGGGAGTTCTTTTATTGTTTACATTTTCAAAATTATGAAATATTGCGATGGCAGATGCCATGTCGTAAGCATTTTCAGCTTGATTTTGTATAAATTTGATAGGGAAACAATATTTTCCCTTTTAAATAAGCACATATTTACAAATATTCATCGTTTATATCATTAACGAAATAGTGATATCAATGTTTCATGCTAAAAAATACGTGAAAAATTAACTTGCTACTCACGACGTGTTAACATACTTAATGAACTTCCTCCCAGTACCATTACTAACCAAAGATATTAGACTGAAATAAGCATATATTTTACAAATATTTATTGTTTTTATTAGGAATAAATCAGGGGAAATCAGTAACTTGATATTTTCGTACTGAAAAGTGAAAAATTTGCTTAAATCATGCAAATATCTGCAAGTTAGCATAATCATACTCACAGTGATAGTTATTCTGAGAAATGTAAAACTACATGTAATAGATATTAGAACTAAAAACAGCAAATACTATTAATAAACTTTATTTTTTTAATGTAAGTTTGAATTTAAATGTTTTTGTAAGATCTTTAAAAAATACTATCCGCGTTGCCTCAAATAACAAGCAAGCGTTTTTAACGAATTTCTTCAGAAATTTAAGATTGCAGTGAGTAATAATCCTTAAAAATAAGCATATATTAAAGAAATTATATTGATTTTAATATGCTACATAAGTTATTAATTTAATGCTATCATAAGTGAGCAAGTAAAAACTTGTCCGTATAAAAATCCGTAAAAAGGAACAGACGCGTTTTTCATGAATATTTTCAGATCAAACAGGGAATTTTGTTTTGAAATTCCTGAATATCTGCATAATTTTATTCTTTTTATTATGTGCGAGTGAATAGCTTATGGTGTTTGAAAGTAAAACTGAAAAATATTACCATGTCACAGGTAACATAGTTAGATGCATTTTCAGTCGATTTTTTCATATATTTAACAGACTGTAATATTTTTATTGTGTTTAATTAATTAATTTAATAGTTTTAGTAATATATTTATATTTATTTTATATTTCGACTCAGTAGATTAATAATTTAATGTTTTACTTTAAAAAATATCTTAAAAATTCCTTTACAAGTTGCAGCGTTTATCGTAAAATCCATTACAAATAAAGATACTAGATTTAAATAAGCCTGTATTTTCATATGTTTATTGTTTCTAACACGAAGAAGGTTATTATTTATCCTTTTTTCTCAGAGAATTGCAAAATATTAGGATCCAAAGTGTCACTGTTCACGAGAGGTTTATTTTCAACCAATTTCCTCAGAAAATTGGTGTATACACTGGGTAATATTCGCTCAAAATGTGCATAAATTTACAGATTCTTGTTTTACGTGTAAATTTGACAGTAATTTAAAGTTACCATAAGTAAAATTGAAAGAAAAGTACTTTGCAATATGCTTCAAGTTTACTATATATGTAATTTTAGAGAATATTCGAATAAATCTAACAAACGAAAAACAATAGGAGAAGTATATTTATGAGAACGTGAGAGACAAAACGTCCACTTCACTGTCCACGTTTTCACGTGGACAGTGAAGTAAGTCATGGGCAATGTTGGAAACTGGTTTCAATTTCAGCCTAACTCTTTCAAAGAACGAGGTATTCACCGCTTGGTACAACAGTGGATCAAGTGCTTCTATAATTTTGATGATTACATTTGAAAATGCATAACACCTTTTAATTTTGTGGCTGCTGTGTCCCGTTTTCATTTGATCCACCTTTATATATGTCAAGGAGGTAGTCTAATTGGTATAACTGTTTTAGTAAGACATGAGTTTGGAAGTATTACTTCGGAGGTATTGGATCTCCAAAATCCTCCCCCGCCCCTCTTTGGCTACTGCTTTTTTTCCCGCCTTGTCTTCTTGCCTGCTATGTGTAGGCTGGAATTCTGCGTCTGATGAAGTGTGGACCTTTGCATCACCAAAACGTATGTACTACTTCCAGTTTTCCTTTTATGTGTGTCTCTGTATCGAACAAAATATTTTTATCTTCGCTTTACCAGGTTCCACTGTACTTTTGTAAACGCCTTGTAAATTGCACTGCATTTTCTTTTTTCAACTTGCCTAACCACAGGAGTAAATAAAAAATTATTCCTTTTTTGAAAAATCCGTGGTTTGAATTTGGATTCATAATTAAACGCTCCTGACCTTGGCTTGACTATAACACTTTCGTGCTCAGGGCACTTTTGAATTTTTGTTCTCCTGTATATAGCTGGCTCAAATGTCTCATCCTTATATATAGCTCTAAACTCAATTTTTTGACGTATTTCTGCATGTGTGCCCAGAGCACGTGAACCAAATGCTCCTCCTATAATTAGGGCCTGCCCTGACTGCGTTTCATATTCTTGTACATTTAAGTTTCATTCGAGTACATTTTCTTAACCCTTTGAGGCGCAACCCTTTTACGGCAAATGAAGTGCTTAAAAAGTAAAGGATTATCGTGGAGCTATGTCACCCGCAACTATTTTTATAGAAATTAAATGTATTCTTCGTGACTGGCAACAGTCAAAACGTCAGAGTTTGGTGTTCCCAGAGCGGGAACACTGCGCGTTAAAGGGTTAAGAAATGTTTAATGAATTACGTTTCACCGTTTTCTACCTTTCATTTATATGTCTAACTTATTTTTCTAATGGCCTTCCTTTTTTTTTTTGTCTTTTTAGGAAGAAAAACAAAAGCCTTAGCTAGAAACACACTTAGTTTCATGTATGAAGTCTTCTTATCAAAATTGTGAAGCTTTAATTTCCTGCCAAGACATCGATAGTGAATAAATGGGCGCAGTGCAAGTAAAATTTTGTTTATCGTTGATTATTTAAATTCAAATATATATTTTCAATTTTTTTTTATTATAATTATTTTTAATTCTTCAACTTTAGTTCCCCTTTCTCTGAAGTATATCATGTGAAAAGACAAGCTCAATTTATCTAGCATCTAGATTTTCTGGATTCCTTAAAAAAGCTGTCCAAATGTCTCACGATTGTTTGAAAGAACTCGATTTTTCATATGAAGAAATGGGGTTTAAAATACTCAGTCCTGTTGTCACCAGGTTCTGGTTGGTTGTGTGTGATTATGGCAACGCTACACTAGGGCGATCTGCCAAGTAGGGGGGGGAGTGCCTTGGAAGAAGGAATTTTTTAAGGGTTTCTAACGCGTATTCACGTTACATCTGGAGAAAACCTGCCAAAACTCAAGACCGTTAGATCGACAGCCGCGCGATGGGACCCGAACCCGGGACCTTCACACTTCGGCCATCTACCATTTTCAGTGGCATACCAATGTGCCATGGTGAGGCCCCTATTGTTACCAGGGCCAGTTTTAAACAAAAATGTTGGTGGGGGAGGTTAAGTCAAAATCTGCCGAAAATGTATACCAATATGCTTTCAAAAATACACACATATGTTCTGGAGCTCAGGAGGTTTTCTCCTGATCTAGCATGAATACGCATTAGATCCCCTTAAAAAGTCTTTCGCCCGAGACACCCCCACCCCGGGCAGATACTTATTGTGCAGGTTTGCCTTAAATACACCGTACACTACACTGAAATGATCTGGACTGAAGATGGCTTGAGGGGACTTTTTTACTGGCACGTAAATCACTAAAATGAAAAATGAAAATCGTAACAAGACCATGTTCATGATATAGTATAACTTATAATAAAATTGTCGGCAGAACTGGTAATTTATACACTGAACACTTAACAAATTGGGGGTTAAGCTTAAATTTCATTTTTTTCATTAACATTTTGCCGCGTTTCCGTGAAGCAATATCGGGGTATCATCGTCATAGCAGCATGTCAGCACTGCATAGGAATGTCTGTGAGGCCATCTATAGGAAGGATACACACATTTTCTTTGGGAGGAGAATTTCTGATGGGGCTTTCGGTGCGGGAAAGATTTAAATTTTGTGGTACGAAAGAATTATTTCACTTGTGTTTGCATGTGTTGGTCATTATTCGGGAGCTAAACTGATTTTTTTCACTAACTCGAACTTATGGGAAACTCGAACGATCGAGATTCTACTGTAGCTGTATTTTTAGTGATAATTGCTTTACATTTTCGAAAGGGTGGGAGGCGGTCGCTTTTTATCTCTGATCAGGGTAGGTGAAGGCGGAGTAGGCTGGACTCAGAGTCGTGCTTAGGGGATGGCATACTGGACAACTGCACAGGACCTCTAAAATTTAAGGCCGCTAAAAAACTGTTGAATTGATGGATACCAAGCAGTCAAACTAACTTCCTGACCTAGAACTGAAAACTGCACATAATAGCCGACAAAAAATACAGAGTTTTTAATATCGTGTATAGTTTTCTTTCTCAAATTGACAGCATGGTAAGTAACTAGGATGAAGCTTTTACACTATGGAAACGTACTGCTGTAAAATCGTAATTAATCAAATTTACTGAATTACAGTCAGTAGCAACTGCGGGTTTTTACGAAAGGGGGGAGGTCAACATATACAATTTAGTGAGTAGATAAATTTGTAAGCTGCAATTTTTGTCCTGGGTCGCTAAATCTGTTCTGCCCAGGGCAGTTAAAACCCTAAGAACGACCCTGCCTGGACTTTAGTGGTCACCCTGTAATTAAAAGTACTTTTTAACCCTTTGAGGCACAACCCTTTCCCAATGCTGAAAAAAGGGCAGCGGCACAGCCAGCTGTCGTCAAAAAAGGGTCTCTAGATCTGTGGCACGCGATGGACGTTTCGATCGTCCGCCATCTTGCTGGTCGTTCAGTCGAGCGATGGCAACGGCTGCCCTTTTTTCAGCATTGGACAATCTATCCGGCTGTTCTCGCATGCTTCCATTTTTCAGCAGATGTCAGTGCTGTTTAAAAATAATCGTGACCATTTTTTTTACGGGAAATGACGTGCCTAAAAAGGAAAGGATTCTCGTGGAGCTATGTCACCCGCAACTATTTTTATAGAAATCAAATCGATTCTTCGTGACTCAAAACGTCAGAGTTTGGTGTTCCCAGAGCGGGAACACTGCGCGTTATAGAGTTAATAAATTTACGCGGGCAAAAAAAAAAAAAAATACGACTGAATTCGATATTTCAGTTTCGTGTATCAACATGCACTACGTTCGTAAAAGCTATTCGACCCACTGAAGAGTGTGTTGTGGGATTAATGCCGATTAGCTACGCATGGGCTCTAGGCCTATGGGTGGGGTGCCCTCCGTGGGGGTCTTTCTAAGGGGTCCTAACCCGTATTTACGCTAAGTTTCGGAGAAAACCACGGAAAACTCCGAACGGTTACGTCGACGGACGCGCGATGGGACCCGAACCCGGGACCTTCACACTTCACCCGTCTACTAGAGATGAGACGGGCTCGGGCTCTGTAATTCACGATTGCGTTCGGGCTCGGGCGGGCTCGGGCTCGTGAAAAATTTCTCCTTTGTTGAACATACTCCTTGAAACAGATTTTAAAAAGTGATTCATGGGATAAATAGACGTACTTATTTCAAAAAATAGCGGCATGGGGGACTAGAAGGTGTGTGAAGCTCCAAAATTTATTGTATCCTATTAATGAAGTAGTTAAATTTATTTGTCTTTAGCTGAAATTTCGGGCTCGGGCTCCAACTTTAATAATATTGCTCGGGCTCGGGCGGGCTCGGATTAAAAGTCCTCGGGCTCGGGCTTCAAAAAATGAGCCCGAACTCATATCTACCGTCTACCATTTCTAGTGGCATTACCACTACGCCATGGTGAAGCGACCCACTGAAGAACTGCTGGCCGATTTTTCGCGATGCCGAATGATAAACGTGCCCATTGCAAACAGCGGGGATGAAGTGCGAGACTGTGCTCCGAACAGCAGATCGTAAAAAATGTAAAACTCGGGCGGAGAATGCCAGCAGGTGCGTCTGTCTGCCTCTGTCTCTGTAAAGAAATAATTCACAGAGGTGTGGATAACTATGTCGTAAATGGGTACTAAAAATCATATCGAAGGCATTGTTTGTTTTTTCCGGATTGACAAACAACGTTAGGACTGCGGCAGGATGCCTGTCATTCTCGTAACGAAGCCAATCGACGGCTGCACAGTTGGAGGGGGGGGTTGTAGAGGCGGAAGAAAATCAATTTTTCAAAGTCGCGCTTTCATGGATCAAGTCCGCTGTTTCTTAGTGAATGATCCACATAATCAGGCCGTAATAATAGTTTTGCGGGTTAAAGTGTTCGCCTAGAGCAGGGATGGGCAAACTTTTTTCGGTGGGCGCAGGGCCAAAAATTCGAAAAAAACAAATTTGGCTGGGCCAAAATTAATTTTTTCTCAAAAATTTTAAAAACAATATACAAGTACTTAAAATTTAAATAGGTTAATGAGATGAATGAAATGCTATTTTCATTTTTAAAAAGTTCCTTATATTGAGGTTCGAAGTGAGATGTAGTGATTCTAAGGAACGAGACTCAATGCTCATCTGTCAGTCTACTTCCGAAAGAATTCTTTCTAAGGTTCATAGTTGAAAACACTTGTTCACAAATATAAGATGAAGCAAACATAGCACTGACTTTCTGGGCGGGAAACTTACTTCCGATAATGATTTGTAAAACTCTAGCTTTGGCATATTTAGAAACAACTCGATTGAGAGGACTGTTAGACTGCTACTCAATGAATTCAAGCTGCAAATCGGACCTCACTGCTTCACAATTGACGTTGAAAGGCATGATAAAAATATCCAATTCTGTTTGAATGGCACTGAAAATCTTGAAATCTGCCGTTCGACTCAAAATGCAGTGTTTTTTTTGCAAGGTCATCTTCATAATTCTTAATATGGATAAAATAATAAATAAATATATTTTTTTCTTTTTTAATTTCCGTCGGACCGGAAAATTAAAAATTTAATTCCGCGGGCCGGAAATAAAACCTTCCGGGGGCCGTAGTTTGCCCCATCCCTGGCCTAGAGCGAAACTCAAGCTGAAAATGAGCTGATTAGTTTTTTTTAACCCTTTGTGTGCCGAAGGTGCGTAGAAGTACCTGTAAATAAAAATTGTAAAAAAGGAAAAAAAAGAAAAAAATCGATTCATTGTAACCATTCCTTTGAAAAATCACTACCAAACATTTTATTCGATCAGCTTACATCACGATGGTATGTTATGCTAGACTAGATTGTTTTAACCCTTTAACGCGCAGTGTTCCCGCTCTGGGAACACCAAAATCTGACGTTTTGACTGTTGCCAGTCCCGAAGAATAGATTGGATTTCTATAAAAATAATTGCGGGTGACATAGCTCCACGAGAATCCTTTACATTTGAGCACGTCATTTCCCGTAAAAAAATGGTCACGATTATTTTTAACAGCAGTGACATCTGCTGAAAAATGGAAGCATGCGAGAACAGCTGGATGGATTGCCCAATGCTGAAAAAAGGGCAGCCGTTGCCATCGCTCGACTGAACGACCAGCAAGATGGCAGACCATCGAAACGTTCATCGCGTGCCACAGATCTAGAGACCCTTTTTTGACGCAACTGGCTGTGCGGCACAGCCAGCTGCGATTCGATTACAAAATATTATGTTAGCAGCTATTGTCACTACTTTGTATAAAACTGTACAGTTTCGAAACTTCAGTATAAAAATTTTACAGGTTATACAGGTGTCCCAGAAAGGTGGTAACGAGCTCTATTTGTTTATCTATTAGAGATAAGTGGTCAATGTAAATTGAAAAAAATGCTCAAAAAAAGCAAGTTAAGAAAGTTTAACTTTTTATAAATAAACGAGAGGAATTTTTCTTATCGGAGTCTTATTTCCGACCTTATTTTGAGTATTTTTTTCCATTTACATTGTTCACTTATCCTTACAGATAAAGAATTAAAGCCCGTTACCATCTTTTGGGGACAGCCTGTATATTAAACATACCGTTTGCTGCGTTCATTTATGGATCTTTGTTTTTCAGATTTTTGATTTTGCTATTTGCAATTTGCAGCAGACTGTGTTTATAAATTTCGTAGTAATCACTGGAAATTTATGGCAGTTAGAGCACGGTCAGATAAACAAAAATCATAAGCACTTTTCAACGTTGTTAAGAAGTATTTAGAAAAAAGTATGAACACTACTTTAAATATAACTCTTTTCTGCGGCAGTTAAAAAAACTCAAAATATGACTTATTTATTTTTATGCTTCATCCCTTGTGGAAGAAGTATCCCGGTTTAATCCGGGATAATAAATTTCGTAGTAATTACTGGAAATTTATGGCAGTTAGAGCACGGTCAGATAAACAAAAATCATAAGCACTTTTCAACGTTGTTAAGAAGTATTTAAAAAAAAGTATGAACACTGCTTTAAATATAACTCTTTTCTGCGGCAGTTAAAAAACTCAAACTATGACTTATTTATTTTTATGCTTCATCCCTTGTGGAAGAAGTATCCCGGTTTAATCCGGGATAATAAATTTCGTAGTAATTACTGGAAATTTATGGCAGTTAGAGCACGGTCAGATAAACAAAAATCATAAGCACTTTTCAACGTTGTTAAGAAGTATTTAAAAAAAAGTATGAACACTACTTTAAATATAACTCTTTTCTGCGGCAGTTAAAAAACTCAAAATATGACTTATTTATTTTTATGCTTCATCCCTTGCGGAAGAAGTATCCCGGTTTAATGCGAATTCGTTCCCTAAACGTTTTTAAAACCGTAAATTCTGGCAGAAGAGCTGTCGCGAACATGTCCTACAATTTACCAGCAAAGAATCTTCATGTTTCAAACCACATATTTCACAATTCCTCCCTTCCCCACTCCTGTAAAATTTAGATGAAACGTTTGCCTTTTTTGCGCTAAACAATAGGCAGCATGCATACAAACGAAACAGCCACTTTCGCTGAAACTCATTTTTTATTGTAAAATAAAGCCAACGTTAAAAGGATTTACTTCTATTGTCTATGGTAGGCAGGCAGGTCTTATCAGTGATGAACAATTTCTGTTTTTCGTTTTGTTTTTTTACTACAACTGTATGTTTTGCTTGTATGAGTGATAAAGGTGGCACAAACGTAGCATTTTGAATTTATTTTCGATTTTCAAAAATCCCCATGAATTGAGATAGTTTAGAATCTAGAATTACAAAGAAAAAATAATAATAACGCAATAACCTTACTATTTAGAATAATCGTCACGATCTAGCCTTAATAATCCTTTAAAAAACACTTTTATTTTTATATTATTCTTATTTTACAGTGCTGTGAATAATAATTTCTTAAAGCAGTAAAAAAATAATAAAAGAACTTTAGGAAGAAATAAAAAATATGCTAAACTGCAAAACTAATCTCAGCTTGCAAGTATTTTTTATTTGAATGTAAGATGAAGTATAATTCGAATATGCCGGAGGAATATTACAAAGCAGTTTTCATTAGCGATTTTAATATATATGGATTTCAATTCTGAAAAATTGTTTTTTCGAACAAGAAAGACAAACACTGCACTCTCATAGATTGTGATGCACTTTCCAAACTTATTTACAAAGGTGAAGTATTAGTTAGAATATGCCTGGCGAAGATTGTAAAACAGTTGTAGTAGGCAATTTTTATATAAATTTCCAAAAGAGTGTTTTATGAAACAAAGAAGACAAACATGGCCACTCATGGATTATGATGCACTTTCCAAGGCATTGGGACAATTAAGACAAATAGGGCCTACACATGTATTATGATACGCTTTTAATATATATTTCCCTTTAAGTGCGTCTTTCAAACATAAACGTGTTTCACATCTTTTTTTTGTTTGTTTGTTTTAGTACCGGAATTTTAAGTTACCTCCTCGCTCAGCAAGTCGATCATAGTTCGAATAGCACAAGCTGTGCGCAACCGTGCCTACGTTGCGTCACCGTACGTACAGTTGATAATCCGACTCCACAACGGACGTCAGAGAGATCTCACGTTCGGGGTTACACGCACACCGATGCCAGAAGGGGCAATATCATGATTAATGCATTTCCCTAATTCTGATGTAGAACCCTCACGAGCCGTTCAAGTACAAAAATCAATTTCGTGACGATGCATCCTACACACGTCAAAGACGTCCAACTCGCCACCGGACGACTTGTTTTTGTGGATTATACCGCACTCTGCGCTAGTTTTACGCCTCAAGCATGACGGTATGTAGAATTATACAGCACTTTTTTTAAAACATTTTTAGGAGACATTTTCGACAGTTTGTCGACAGAAAAGCATTTATCACTTCGGTTTGTCGGTCAGTACTCTAATTGACTGCTGCGAAATGTATGTTGTTGCCCTGTAAAAGAACTGTTTAGAGAGTTTACAGCGTTTTCAATAAGTTTTACATGTTGTCAATAGCGTGCATTCATTTCGTAAATTTTAGACATAAATATTTTTCAACTTAATATGCATGTATATATGCGCTTAATATGGATGCAATGTAAGTGCACGCTGCAATCGTAGCATTTATTAGTGGGTTTAAGTCCCCGAATAAGTAAGCACTAGAGATCAGCTCGGGCTCATTTTTTAAAGGCCAAGCCCGAGCACTTTTAACTGGAGCCCGCCGGAGCGATATTATTTAAGTCGGATCCCGAGCCCGATATTTCAGTTAATTCATAAATAAAAGTCAATAACTTCATGAATAGAATACAATAAATTTTACTGTTTGTGAAACACTCTCAAAAATTCGTCTTTATACACTAATTTAGCGCTTATTTTTCAACGAACAATTTCCGTATTCCTTGGAAACGTAATATTTCCGTGAATTCCTCTTCCCAAAATCTGAGGAAGAGGAAAAAATTTCGTTCAATCTGTAGAAGTTACTTCAATTGACAGGGGAAAAAAAAAAAACGAATATTCCTCAATTAACGGAAATATTCCGACAGCCCTGATTGCTGCAAAATTTCCGTGAATTGTTGAAATAACTTCTGAGAGTGAATTAAAGATACATATAAGTAAACTCTTAATGCATTTTCTATTCTTTATATTCAAGTTCATCAAATAATAATAATAATACTGTTTCAATTTCTCAAGAGCCCAAGCCCGAACACAATCGTGAATTACAGAGCCCGGTTCGGGCTAATCTCCTCTCTAGTAAGCACCACTTACTAAAATAAATTGAGTAAAATTACATTAAGGGGAATTACAATATTTTTTAAAACGGTTTGGAGTAGAATTTCGTGCGATTTGAGTAGCGTAAAGCCGATTTAATGTGTTACAAATTATTTCTCGTTTTTCCTCATCTTTAACTGCCCATAATGTAAGCTTCTCAAAAGACCTGTCATCACGCTATAGGGTAGAAGGAAAGATCACGGCCTTGGATTATTTTTTCTGCAGCAGTCCAAAACGGACGATGCGATCTTGAGTGTCCAACACGTCAGCTTCATTTGCAGCACTCACCGGCAGCATTCTGACTTCACCTGCTTTCTTTGGGATGCATAGGACGGTAAAATAAAATGTTTTATTCTTAATTCAGTGGAAGGAAAAAGCTAAAAGATGTTCTATTTTAAGATGATTTTTTAAAAAAAGCACTTATTTGCTACAAGAGTGTATATTTAAGACAGAGAATGGCTTTGAGCTCCTTGCTGAGTTTATTTGTGTAACATGAGTTTACTGTTTTAATATGAGTTTTGAGATTTTACTTATCGTTAGAGTTTAGCGTGAATTTAAAACTGTTAGAGTTTATCGCCGTTTGAAATGAAATGTAAACGGTATTTGTTCGCGTGTCATCGCCATTGTCAATGAACATTTTGTGAGTACTGTCTTCTGTTCGATGGTTACACCGTGACCGAACAGCAGTTATCGAGTGACGTGTTGCGCCATCTGTATGCATGGCTGGTGTTATCCAGCTTTGCCTCCCAAAAAATCTAACTCCGTGGTGTTAACTAGGTGATGAAATAAACAAAAAAAAAAAAAATTGATTCACGCAGCGCAGCACCTTTTTCATTTTTCTCCAGTGAGAAATCACGCGCCTGCTTTATTCTCCCCAAGAGAGATTTACTATTCACAGAATGGCATCTCTTCACCTTAATGTACGACGAATTTGCGAACGAATCCTCTTCCCGTTGTATTTCATGATTTAAGCACTCGGGGGAAATACAGCTCTCGTATTTATTTTCTTTCTTTAAACGTTTCTCATGACGAAACAAGAGTAAAAATGTCTACACACAGAGAGGTTTGGAACAGACAAAAAGGAAAAGTTTAAAAGTGCGCGACCGACGTGCCTTCCATTCTTGGGAAACGCGGAGGCAGGCTCCCGGAACGATCTCGCGAACGGGAGAATTTCGTAAATTTACGAACACACCGTTAGAAGAAAGGATTGTTGCATCAAGAAAGAGCTACCAAGTGCAGGGGGAACTGAGTACCTCAAAAGCCAAACTGACTAAAATTAAATCAGAGATCTAACTAAGGAGAATTCGCTTCTCCAAGTTGGCTTAGCTGCTATTGGCCAATACGTAAAGTAAATTAGTGGCCTGAAAGTAAACAGACGCACACTTATACAATTTCCTTTCGGAATGCGTCGTGGGTTTTTGAATGCCCCACTGGGGCTAGATCCCTTGCACTGTATTCGAGTGCAAGCGAAATTTTCTGTATCGGTTTAACAACGAAAGTATCTTCATTAAAATTGCATAATTCAATATATAATTATTACTTTTAATATTTTTTTCTTATTTGCGTATTTTTCAAATAACTAAATAGTTATTCAAAATTTATGATAGAAACTTGGCTTATACTCGAACACTTTTTTGAGAGGGTATACAAAATGCAATTTAAGTTGTGCTGGCCTCAGATCGCAACATTATTTTATTTTTCTGTCTGCTCGTGTAAAAAAATCCGTAATTTCTTATATACATTCTATTCAATAGTGTGCACGGTACAGGAGTGACTAAAATTTGTGACATGAAATATTTACAGAAAAAAAAATACTTGAAAAATAGTGCATGTTAACTTTTTCTATGGTTAATTGTGTATGTTAGATTTTTTATATTTTACGTAACAAAAACAAAAATAAATAAATAATAAAATGAAATCTGAAACACTTACGCACTAAAGAGTTATCTACATTAAAAGTGTACCATAATCAATACGTCGGCCCTGTTTGTCTTTCTTGCTTCATTATGCTGGACAGTGAATCATAACTCATGTGTCAACCCAATTTATCTTTCTTGTTCCCTGATGCTTTAAAGTGACGATCCATGAGCGGATCGTATTTGTCTTCTTGCTTCATTATGTCTGAAAGTACATCATGATCCATTCGTGGGTAGTATTTCTCTTTCTTGTTTCATTATGTCAGAAAGAGCGTGATAACTCTTTCGTCCTCCGTATTTGTCTGTCCTCTTTCATTATGTTGGAAAGTGCAATAAAACTCCAGTGATTAAAAAAGGCTTTTTGGAAAATTGTCTGGTGATTCATTTGGTAAATGAGTTGACTTTCTAAAGTCTACCCCAAATTGTTACTGTTAATCTTTATCTCGTGGGAAGTGACGTTTTTAAATTTGAAAGAATAATTACAACAAATTTTCGACAACTTTAATTCTTGATTTCAAATTCATTCTGAAAACTTCCACTCACTTCTTAAAAATGTATACTCCTTAACCAGGGGCGGATCAACACGGTATAAGCAAGGTAAGCATGGCATCGGAGCGCCATCTTCGACGGGACGTCGCAGCATTTCGAACTCAAAACTTCTTCAAGAGCATGATCATTAAAAAAGGCGCCTTTTTAACTTTTGCAGGGAGGCGTCATTCCTAAGACTCTTCTTTTTTTTTTTTTTTTTTTTGGGGGGGGGGGGTGACGATAAACTGCCAAGTCACATATCGGTTTTTACCAACTTATTTCTTTTTTTATCATCTAAATGACGAACTTTTTATATTTGCCACAACTGTGATTGCCTAGTGTACTAGAAATGAAAAGCAAATTATAGTTTGCGATAAAATTCTTTTACCAAGTTTGCCAACTAGGTATCTAGTTTTGCCAAGTTTAAAGGAATTTTGCGAGTGTTAGGGGAGGGGGGAGACTCCCCCTTTAGCAAAGACCTTGGAGGCGTCAACGTACTCTAGGGGCCCCCCTCTGCCCTTAACATTTCGCTCTTTTGCTGATGCCATCATAGCAGAGACTTATGCTGATATTATTTTAATTTTATGCTATTCTCTTTTCTAAGCTGTATCAGTTTAAACTTCCTATGAAAAAACATGAAGGTCTAAGGAAACTGTTAACGAAACTAATTCTGTATTTCCATTATCATTCTTTTTTTCGAATAGCAAGTACTTGTTGTTCTTGCGCATTGGCCACTACGACGGACGTGTGTTGGCCAATTCGTTATGGGGGTACCCGGGGACCAGCGTTGCCCCTGTGAAAGAAGGGACAATTTAACCCTTTGACGCGCAACCCTTTCCCAATGTTGAAAAAAGGGGAGCCGTTGCCATCGCTCGACTTAACGACCAGCAAGATGGCGAACGATTGAAAAGTTCATCGCGTGCCACAGATCTAGAGACCCATTTTTGACGACAGCTGGCTGTGCCGTGTGATTATGCATTTCTGATCCTACCACATTTACACCAGAAAAAAAAAATGTTCCATATTTGCGATTTAGCTACGTCTGATAATGTTGATGCGGTTTACAAGTAATGCTATCTGTTTGAAAATCGAAATTTCATCTGCACGTGAATAACAGTTCTAATTAGAATTCGATTCATATTCCAGATTTTTATCTCTGATTTTTCGAGAAGAGAAAAAGAAATGCGAGCAATTCTAGAAAAAGAAGTTCGCCTTCTTTTTTTTCTTGTACTCGCAAAAATTCTCTCCCTTGTACTTCCCAAAAATTATTTATAACATCTTGTGCAACCTATAATTCAAGATGAGATGTCTTCTGTCTAGCAAATAATTACCAACAAAAAAAGAGAGAGGGACAACTATTTTATATCCTGTGTAGTTTATTTCTGGAAAACTATTGGTTGCGAAACTTTTTGTCTGAGAATTTCAAACCTTATTTTTCATTTAGTAGCATGAGGTTCATTGTACTCGACAGTGGAAGTTCCGTAAATTTATCTGCATATTAATCATCCATAAACAATACGGCATCATAGATTGTCGTATGGGGGAAAAAAATTACGCAAAACGCATGAATTATGACAGATTTTCTGAAACTTTTTTTCTGGTGGAGCACCTTCTCTACATTTGAGATTGGCGCGGAATTTGGATTGAGATCCGCGGAAGACAGTTTGAGAAACCCTAGATTATAAAAAACTCATTCCAACACGTTTCCTCTTTTCTTTTTTTTCAAAAATCTGATTTGGGGATGTCTTTTTCTTTGCTATGACCAACGCTTGACTGTTACGAGGGCAGCAAATGTTGGTCATTTCATTATGGGGTCGCCTATTAGGAAGATCAGCGTTTCCCCCCTATGAGAGGTCTGATAATTTTAGTAGAGACCTAGCACCTGAATTGCCACCCCTCTTCATACGTATCTTTTGAACATGAAGGACAATGGAGCCACAAACAGATTTTACGTGCGCCAGCTCCCTTTAACGGTTCCACAGCAGTCTAGCCGAGAGAGGTTTCGACCCTCTCAAGCACTGGCCAAGCCGGTGTTGCTTCACGTTCCGTGTTCACGTTGCAACGGAGCATAGCGACTAGGCCACTGCGGGATGATTCGGGGATGTACGGTTCTCGATTTACAACATCTCTAATTTGAAACTTCTTCCGAAATTCCATTGTTCGAATTTATGTCCTTGGCCTCTCGACACAGCGATTTTAACGTCTCTCTGATGATACTGAGCATTTCACTTATAAGTAGTTTGATCTAATGCCACTTTAATTAAATGATTTGGATAAAGCCCCTGGAAATACAAGCTGGCACTGCTAACCCCCATTCTTGTGTCTAAGCGTTGTCTATTGCACCCAGCAATCCGTGGATTTAGCACAGGTACTCAATGTGTAATTTTGCCGTAAAATTTAATATCATTTTCTTTCATTAGCTTGTTCTTCGGTATTCGAATACCGAACTATACTGACCGTCACGGTAACGATCGTCTGTGGTAGACGAGTTATTGTGACTCTTTCGGGACTCGCCAGTCCCGAAAGAGTCACAAAATATTCCAATTTCCTGCAGTTGGGTATTGCCAAAATAATATGACAAGCTGTGAACTGTGGTGACTTGTTTTAGAATAACCAACTAGTGGTTATTTTAAAATTGGTTTTATTGGTTGGTCTAACGGCAGAAGTGTCCCCGCAGTGGCGTATGTCGCCAGGGCCCGGTTATGACAAACCGAGGCCTGTGGGAGAAGTCTGAATGGGGGCCCCCTACATGTTGCTGCTGTGTCTTACAATTTACCTTACGCATTTTTTCCGTGTTCGCATATAAATCTTTGTCGTGATTAAATGTATCCAACATGAAATATACTAATATTAGATAAATGAGATTGTTTATGAACATTATAAACATATGAAACATCAATATGAAATAAGCTTTATTAAAAGTGAAGACTTAAAAAATACAACTGAAAGCCCGATTTTTTCATAATAGTAATAATCATAATCGGCCAATTTCTATTGATGGGTAGCCTATTCTCGCTATGTAGCCAGTTAAAAAACTTCAGTGGATTGGGCAACTGACCGCGTCATCACTTAAAATCTAGCAGCTATCCCAGTCAGGGGCGTAGCCAGGGGGGGGGGGATATCGGGATATATCCCCCCCCCGAAATTTTTGGATTAGTGATGAAATTCCGTCTATTTATACATATATAAGTTCATATCCCCCCCCCCGAAAAAATTTCCAGTCGCATATCCCCCCCGAAAAATTTTCCTGGCTACGCGCCTGATCCCAGTGACCACTTCTTTTTGCAGAAATCGTTCATCTGCTGCGATATTTTTTCTAAGGAGAGGTAGAATTAAGAAAAGAAAGATTTTGACTATTTGTAACTTATAAATTCATAACTGAAAAAATTTAGGCATTTACTACCTTGGGAAAAAAAAAAACCTTAAACTAAATTCACATGCTGTAATAATTTAGGGATTCCTCAAAATCGGGGGCCTGGGGCATATTCCCTTCTTGCCCCGACGATAATCAGGGCTTGCTAGTCGCGAATCTCCTTTCCCATAAGAACACGGAAAGTGAAACAACACCGGCTTGGTCAGTGCTTGGGACGGTGATGAAACAACCTCTCTCGTCTGGACTGCTGTGGAATTGCTGCACGCTGAGGGGAGCTGGTGCACGTAAATCCTGTCGTGGCTCCAATGTCCTCCTTAGTTCGAACGATACCTCAGGGGGTGCTCCTCCAGGTACTAAATCTCTCATCTGGTATGGGTTCAAAATTAGGAGGCCACTCATAGGGGACAACGTTGGTCTGCCTAATAGGCGCACACATAATGAAATGATAAACGTCTGCGGCCCTCGTAGTAGTCAAGCCTACAGTAGGCCGCTAACCCGGCCATTAGAAAGGAAAATAAAAAGGACAGAAGTGCAATGCATGGTATTTTTATGTAGAATAACACTTTACTTTTGACATTGTCACTCTCCTGTTAGTATTGGAACAAACGGGAAATTTTCTGGAAAGACAAATCAATTTTTCTTTGAAAATATCGTTGAACTTTTTAAGTTTGCCGACCAGATTGTATGGTGGGTAAAGCGTCGTACTACAGTTTCGGCTTCAACTCCCGGCGGCCGAGGTTCGATCCCCGAGTGGGCGTAGATGCGCTTGTGTCCGTCCCTTCTTAGGGGGCAACGTTGGTCCACCTACTAGGTGCCCCTATGAACGTGACCAACAACTCCGGCGTTAGTAGTGGCCGACTCCTCCAAGGTATTGTTAAGGCCCGCCTTTTGAAAAAGAAAAAAAAAAACTTTCTAAATTTAAGAAAATGTTAGTATCTATCTATCTATCTATATAAATAAAATTAGACTTTTGTCTGTACATTTCTTGGAATTCAAAAATTTTGCGATTTCTATCCGTTTCAAGCACCCGGAATCCGATGCGACCCTCAAAAAAAAGTTTGTCTGTCTGTCATTCTGTCATTCTGTCCTTCTGTCATTCTGTCATTCTGTCATTCTGTCCGTGACGCTTTTTTTGTTTAAGCATCACGTAAAAACGGCTGAAGCGAATGATATGAAATTGGGTGTCATGATAGGTGGTCACTCAATTTAAAACATAGGCGTCGAATTTTTAAAAAATATTGATTAGATTTTCAGATTTTGTGAAAATCGTTTCAAACTGCGTTAATTTGTGTTCAAGCATCACGTAAAAACGACTGAAGCGAATGATATGAAATTGGGTGTCATGATAGGTCGTCACTCAACTTAAAACATAGGCATCGAATTTTTAAAAAATCTTGATTAGATTTTCAGATTTTGCGAAAATTGTTTCACACTGCGTATTGTGTTCGCACATCACGTAATAACTGCAAAGGTGAAAAAATGGTATTTGGTGAAATGATAGGTGGTCACCTTAAACTATAAGCATCTAAAAAAAACTTATCAGATTTTGGGATTTTGCGAAAATCGTTTCAAAGAGTAAATTTTTGTTCACACATTACGTAATAACTACTAAAGCGAATGATATGAAATTGGGTCACATGATAGGTTGTTGTTCAACATAAAGTATAGGTGTCCAATTTTTTAAACTTTTTATTTGATTTTGAGATTTTGTGAAAATTCTCCCAAAATGCGGTTATATTTTTTCAAGCACCGCGTAATAACGACTAATACGAAATTTGGTGATATGATAGGTAGTTGCTAATCTTAATTTATAGGTGTTGAATTTTTAAAATATTTTGATTAGAGATTTTGTGGAAATCGATTAAAAATGCTAAAATGTTTGTTCCAGCATCACGAAATAAAGACAGCAGGGAATTAAACAAAATTGGGTGACATGATAGGTTGTCACTCAACTTAAATTCTAGGCTTCCAATTTTTCAAAAATGTTGATTAGATTTTGAGATTTTGCGAAAATTATTTGAATATGTGTAAATATTCGTTCACGCATCCCATAATTACGACTAAAGCGAATGAAATGATATTACTTAGTTACTCTCTAACCTGTAATATTTTAACAATACATAAAAATTATAATTGCGCTTTCTTTACTTTGGCTACATACTACATCCATTCTGTGTACTCCAACAATGCTGACGAAAGTTCTTGCTTTTAGAAATTTGCATTCAGTACTAGCCCGTCAACGACGGGTACTTCAGCTAGTATATATATATTTTAGGATGATTCTATTTGGGGCGCTTAAGCTCACCCTTTGGATAAACGTTGTGGGTGGGAAGACTAAAACCCCTCAAAGCCCATAGGGAACCAGTGACGGCCGCTGGAGCGATGATATAACGAATTTAAAATGGAAAACGAATTCGCACCAGCACAAGAAAAGATCGTCGTCTGGCGAACACCATAACTTATTCCCACTTCCCATCCCGCGGAGGGGTAAAAGTTGGTAACCTTGTGTAACATAAGATGCCGAAATTTTTCAATTCGGCAATCATCGAAAATGTTTCTCTCTCGGTGCATTCAGATGGGCATCAAGGTCGGGGAAGAACAATGGCGTTCCAGGCGACATCTCTCCTTTTTTATGGGAGGTAAAGGCGCCATAAAACACGGGCCCGAAGCAGGTCAAAAAAATTAACCAAACAACCGTCGAAAAATATGAATGAACATGGGCGCCCGAAAAGAAAAAGTGGGAGGTGTCCTTTTCTACGCTCGCACACCTATATATATGTGCACGGGGAAATTTGAGGGTCGTGTGAATCCTAAATCACATGGAAGGAACATCTTCGCGATTTGCACTCTTGTGGGATTCATTCCGGGCGTAGAAATACTCTTTTTTTTAGGATGACGAAAACGGTGAGTTGAATAAAAGTGACTTTTTATTTCCTTACCTCTACTCCAATCTTATTCTACTGTGTTGAAAATTGTTCTTCATTCTGTGGTTTCCCGGACTCGGGCTTATCACTCACGCGACCATTGATCTAACGGTCTAAGAGTTTTGGACGTTTTTTTCCAGATGCAACGTGTTGAGCTGCTCGGAAAGTAATTTCGTTCTTTTTTTTCCCCCAGAGGATTTAATTGTGTTTTTCACAACCAACTTCGCACTTAACCCTTTAACGCGCAGTGTTCCCGCTCTGGGAACACCCAACTCTGGCGTTTTGACTGTTGCCAGTCACGAAGGATAGATTTGATTTCTATAAAAATAGTGGCGGGTGACATAGCTCCACGAGAATCCTTTACTTTTTAGCACGTCATTTCCAGTACAAAAAATGGTCACGATTATTTTTAACAGCACTAACATCTGCTGAAAAATGGAAGAATGCGAGAACAGCTGGATAGATGGCCCAATGCTGAAGAAAGGGCAGACGTTGCCATCGCTCGATTTAACGATCAGTAAGATGGCGGACGATCGAAACGTTCATCGCGTGCCACAGATCTAGAGACCCTTTTTTGACGATAGCCGGCTGTGCCCGGCACAGCCAGTTGCGTTAAAAAAGGGTCTCTAGATCTGTGGCACGCGATGAACGTTTCGATCGTCCGCCATCTTGCTGGTAGTTAGGTCGAGCGATGGCAACGGCTGTCCTTTTCTCAGCATTGGGAAAGGGTTGCGCCTCAAAGGGTTAAAGCTCGACATGTGGGTTCCCCGTGTTCTTAAAAAACGAAATGACTTTCCGAACAACCCAATAAATACGCGCTCGAACTCCTTAAAATGTCCGCTGCTCAAGGAACCCCCTCACAGGCAGGTAGCCCTCGTCTAGCTTTGCTTTAGAACATAATACCAATATAATTACGCTCGGTGTGTCCGTCAGTCTGTTCATACTGTTAACTGTTATATTAGATACCCCCAAAAAAAGTAATCGAGTAACAGCTTAATTTCCTATTTTGGTTTCGTCAGTAACTAATTATTTTTTCTTTTTTAAACACAGCATCAGAGCGAAATATAAGAAGTTTTTATTAAATTATATATAACCCTTATTAAATTATATATTAATTCACTTTTACTGTGAACAATATTTTAAATACGAAACTGACATAGGAAAATTTAATGCACATGCGAATGCTTTTTTAAGCGGGTGTATACTGGAAAGTAATTTTTTTTTATATTAAATACGATAAAATAAATTTTTAACAAGTTTTTCATGACAAAGCAATTGTGCCTGGATTCATATTTGTTGCATTTAAAGCAAGAATTTCGTGGATAACTGTTTTTTTTTTCTTTCAAAAAAATACCCGTGAAATAAAGGAAGGGTGGCCCATCCTTGGAGTGCGATTTCAAAATCTTTTAAAATTGATATTTAGGTATTCGTGCGTGTTACTTTTTACCAAGAATTTTATGGACATTTCTTTAAAAAAAAAAAAAAAAAATACAGAAGCATATGTGAAACGAAAGTTTTGGGCCCTTTCTCATCCATGGGCTACGAATTTTGGAAAATCTCCCTTACCATACACTTACATGTCAAATTTCAAACACAAACTCACATGCATACGAAATTTCGTATTATTTTGTATCAGTAGTTTTCCTGAAGCGAAATATTAGCATAAGGAATTTTATCCTACGTTAACTACTTATGATACTTTAATATACATAAGATTTATGATGAAAAATGGCACATAGCGAAAAAAGAACAATCGTTTTTCAGCGTTTATCATTCTATCGTTTCAAAGGCTGTATAACATGCAATTTGACACTTTCTGAAAATATTTGGCAATTTTTATGGTATAGAAACATCCTTTAAATCTATGCAGTGCTATAAATTCCAGCTTTTTAATATGATTTATTTTAGATATGAAACAGAAGTGTGTATTTACATTTTTATAGTAAAAGGAAAATAGTAATTGACCGTACCTAGGCAGTAAATGCCGCTCACGATGGGAAAAAAAATTGTAACAAATTTCGTTATTATTCAAATTTTGAACTTTATACTGCGAATTGAATGTTGGTATGTAGTGAAAAAGGATAAGGTTTAAATGTTTTCTGTTTTTATCTCTTTTTAAGTGTTATTAAAAATATAAGGATTTTACTGTTAATGTTAACAATAGTTTAATGGTATGTTTTGAATTCTAAATGTTTCTCGATAATTATTGGTAACCGTTATTCTTGAAATTTTTATACTGCATTTTACATTTCTTAAACATACAGTGCTTTCTTAGAGAAAATATGTGTAATTTAGAATAAAATTGGCTGTTTTCACAGTGAATTTTGAACTATATTATTATTATTATTATTATTGTTATTTATTGTTATTACTTTCGTTATTTTATATATAGACAAACGCTTCGCGTATGGACATTTTTTTAAGATTAAATTGATGTTTAAAAAAATTCTAAAATAAAAATTGTAGTTTTTGTTTTCTTTTTTTAATGCTTTACTGCCCGAGTAAATTCTGTTGGCATTGTTTCCTCCACATTAAGCAACTTTTTGACACTGCCTGTGTGTAACAGCAAAAGCATGTTGGATTTCAACTTTTTTTTTAAACAAACTTGGCTAAATACTGGACGAACTGCTTTGCAACTTCGGATGAGTAAATAATGTGTTTGAACCAATGGCGTGCGGCTGGCATTGACTTGTATGCACGCAATACATCACTTTTAAACGAATTGTATATTTCGATCAGATTTATTCATTTATGGAATAACTAACAGAGAATACTATACGAATAGAGTGGCAGGGTAAATAATGCACGGAATAGCATGATATTCAAATGCAGTTTAATCGAACTCGCTTACAACGGACCGCGATATTTGCTCGTTATAACCGAAAGGGGTTCGTGAAAAAAAAATCGTAAGAGTTCATACATACTTACTTTGTTACTATATATACAGATTTTTTATTTCTCTACAGTGCTAAAGAAGTTCATTAATTTGCTTTGAACTGTCTTACTGTCTTTTCCTTGTATTATTGTTTAACTTGCATATTGTTCAATTGTTCTTCGGAGACGACTGATGGCCGGGTACCGGCGACTACAGGGACCGCTTTGCAAAGGTGGGGGCCCAGGGCAAAAGCTTTATTGAGGGCCCCCCTCTTACGAAAACTTTCTTATACCCTACAACAGTGGTGCGCAAACTATTTTCATCTGCGACCCCCTAATTTGTGTAAAATTTTGTCGCGACCCCCTATTTTGAGTATAATTTTGTCGCGACCCCTGGATAGACAGTAGACATTTTCTTTAATTGAAAACGAAGTTACATTGAAATTCTTTCTGGGAGTTGCTCTTACAGCGTGTTTTTAAAAGAGTGCCGTGACGTCATCGATTGAAATAATGCGTTTTTAAAATAGCGCACCAAACTTATAAACCACCGTAAAAATGTTATAAAAGTTGTAACATCATAAAAATCAGTTAATGAATCAACACATAATTTTAGTAAACAATGCTTTATTTATGTATATGGATATAAATATTTTTTTAATGAAAAATACTTTAAAAAATCTTGACATCATAAAAAGTCAATGTGAAATATGTGCTTGCAAAGAGCTCATGATTGCTTCTATGTTCGGATCTGTATTGGAAATCGCAAGTCGTAAGTCATCCTCTGGATCCAATCGAGATCGATGTTTTGTTTTAATGGAAAATAATTTTGAAGATCAGTCTTCATGATCAATTTACAGATCACTATACATGATAACGTGGTTTTGCACAAAATAATAATTATTGTTTCTAATATTGTTTCTAATAACAAAATAATAATTGTCAGTTTCTTTTCTTGTATTATTTCAGCTCTTTGACATGAATAATTCCAGGCTTTTCATAAATTTGAATCTCTTTGAATTTGGCGACCCCCAAAAATTATCTCGCGACCCCCGGTTTGCGCATCGCTGCCCTACAAAGCTTGGGTTGGTCTTCTGTGTCCAAATCAGTGGTGGGATGGGAATTCGTAAAGAATATGGATGGTTTTATACGCTAATATTAATCTCTACCAGTAGCGCAGCAAGAATTTTTTCATATAGAGGGGGGGGGGGGGGGTTAAGACTACTGCAACTCACATATATGTGCACATGTGTGTGATAACGGAGTGAAGAGTATAGATTTCGTATGGCAAAAATTTTCCTCATGGAGGGGGAGGGGGTTATGACCCCCTATCCCCCCTTGGCTACGCCACCGATCTCTACTTATTATAAAAGAAGATGTCTGTGTGTCTGTGTGCTTCGGCGGCGTTATGGACAAACGGCTGCACGTAGAATTACCAAATTTGGTGGACAGGAAGTAGTTCTAAACGTGAAGTTTAGAACTTCTCCTCGAAGCGATTTTCTCGAAATTCGACCTAGAAATATTTTTATTCAATATCTTATCGATTTTCGAGCGATTTCTAAGAGATATTCAGTTATTAGAGCGGGAATCATATCCACAAGAAAACGGAAAGAAGAGAAACTTTCCTTTCAAAAACAGTTTGTTCTGAATGTTTAACATTGCTTACTGATTTTTGAGATTTTTTATTTCAAATAAATTCCACATTTACCGAAAGTTTTCGAGAATTAATTTTTAAATTGTTTCACCTTAAAATCTATCAGTCAGAATGTCTTATAATTTGGTCAGATTATAGAATGCACATTCAACCCTCTTTTACATTTTTAAACGAAATAAAAATATAATCTTGAAGATTTTCTATTAATTTTAAAAAGAAATAGCATTTTAAATTCAATTAGATGCTGCATAGAAGTTCCGTTATTTAGTCATTCTTGATGATCCCCCACCTGGGGGGTGAGGTTTTGGAGATTTCTGGCGAGAAGCCCTTATCTCTCTTGTTATTTAGCAATTACATTTTGCGTTGATAACACAAATGTGAAAACTTTTCAATTGGAAAAAAAAAATTCAAAAGTGGTTTCAAGTTTTTGACCCTTTTTTGACTCATCTGGCTGTGCGCGCAACAGCCAGCTGCGTCATAAAAGGGTCTCTAGATCTGTGGCACGCGATGAACGTTTCGATCGTTCGCCATCTTGCTGGTAGTTAGGTGGAGCGATGGCAACGGCTGCCCTTTTTTCAGCATTGGGAAAGGGTTGCGCCTCAAAGGTTTAAAAAATCACGACATGAATGAATTTAGTATTTCCGATTAATTGAGAAGCCATTGATTAAAATTTAAAGTTATGTATCATTTACGAATTTTCAAATTTTACGAATTTTCACTTGAAATCTATCCGTCAGATTTTTTTTTGTTTGTTTGTCAGATAATAAAATGCGCATTAAGATAACGTGACCAGATTTTTGAACATAGAATCGGGGACATGTCCCCGATTTTGAAACAAAACTGGGGACATTTATAATTAATGAAATAATTTACAGTAATTTAATTAAAAAACAATGCAATAATTAAAAATTGTCCCCAATTCCTGTTTTACATTTTGGGGACAATTTGAAAAACGTCCTAAAGTTGGGAACTGTCCCCGGAAAATGGGGACGTTTGGTCACCTTACATTAAGACCTTTATTTTAATACATGATCCTTACGTCACAGTGCTGACTTTTTACGAAGAAATGTATATTCCCTAAAATTCGCAAATCCACACCCATTTCTTAAAGTAATGGTAGCCTGGATTTATTTTCAACTGTTCCTTATAAGTGAATCTGAACTATACGATTAAAGTTCACTTTCGAATTACAAGCGTTCTTTATAAAATGTTTCTGAAGATAATTTTGGAACTTTCAATTACTTTGCAGTCTCTCGTTTTGATCGCGGCGTGCCTGGCGTGCGTTCTGGAGCGCTCCGTCGGCAACAACTACTTCTGGCAAGTGAACCCCAGCGGACAAGATCTCCTGAACTATCCCTTCCTCTCCCCTTTCTCGGCGGTCTGGCAGCCGGCTGACTGTGACGACAAGAGCGGCTCCAGCGAGAGCAGTAGCAGTTCAAGCGAAAGCAGCTCCAGTGAAAGTAGCTCGAGCGAGTCCGAGAGCAAGGAAAGCGGAGGTAAGACAAATGCGTGGTTCTCATTCGCTTTTATGAAACTCTCGTTTATGATTTCATGATGAGCCAATTATCCGAAGTCCTACTGTCCGAATTGTTCAGTTATCCGAATATACCCTTTCTTTCCCTCTCTCTCTCTCTATTCTGTCCCCTTCATGGCATAGAGGATAATACAGTGAACATGGTAGATGGCTGAAGTGTGAAGGCCCAGAGTTCTGGCCAACCACGCGGCTGTCGATCTAACGTTCCGGAGTTTTGGGAGTTTTTTTCTGGATGAAATTCCTCAGAACCTTTTAAAATATCTTCCGTCTGAGGCACCTGTCCCTAGGCAGATATCCCTCGTGTAGGTTTGCTATAACACAAAACACTCTTTTTTTTTTTGGGGGGGGGGATTTAGAGAGCGAAATCGAAAACATCCCTCGATCAGAAGATTGTCTCAAAAAAGTATTCGAGTATAAATAAAATTTCCTATGCTGGTTTCATACATAAAATATTGTTGTTTAGAAAAGGTGAATTATTTATATGAAAGATAGAGAATCTTTTCATCATAAATTAGTTTTAAAAGTGAATTCTATGTGCAATTCCATGTGTGTTCGTTAAATATCTCCATTTACCGTAAATAAGCAACATTCTGCTTAAAAAAGAATAAATTCTAATCAATCGCAGCTAACGGGGTTGGCAGTTGCCGGGTAACAAAGCACGAACTTCCCTTCAGAACCCTTTTTCGACGTCATACTGATTCTGTTTAGTCAATGGACAGGTGAAACTCTCAATCAAAGCTGAAGCCCATTAAAATTAATGTACCGCCCTTGGCCCTCTATCGGTGAACTTCAGAAACAGAGCTATTTAACCGGAAACTCTGGGGATAAGAGAGCGTTTTTCAGGACTAACGATGCAGCCTTGACCGTGATTAACCTTTTTCAAAAACTTAAGCAGTGCGTCAACGGGTCGTCCGCGACTTCGTTGACTGTGCACACGCACAGTAGCGGATCCAGGGGAGGGGCTAGGGGGCTTCAGCCCCCCCCCAAAAGAGATTGCTCAAGGGTAACATTCTGCTTTATTATACACTTTAAATAGCTAAAATGATCATATTTTATTACTTAGCCCCTCCCAAAAGCCTAATACATTGGTTTAGACTAAAATTTTGATTTATAGTACATTTTAATTGGGTGAAATAAGCTTTTTAAAAAATTTAGCCCCTCCCAAAAAAAAATTTCTGGATCCGCCACTGCACACGCAGTAAAGGTAATAAAAGATTATTGATTCTGTACGACTTCATGCCTGCCTAATTCGCCACACGACTATGTCCCGGAAATCATTATATACATATACAGAAACACTCCCCCGTAATCCGCCATATATTTTAGATGTAAACAAATAATTTTGCAATGCAATTTTCCTTCATAGAATGAAACACCGGTGAAAGTTTTTCAGTCTGTTGAAAGTTAAATGACTACAATAGGAAGTTCTCTGTAATATTATCAACTAATTTATAATCATAGTTAAAATAACTATTTGTTGAAAATTTAGCATTATACATTATTGAACGCATGTGCTTAAATTATTTATCTTTAAAAATTGATAAGTTGAGTTACTATCGAAAAAATAATTGAACTTTAAAATTTATTAGATGTCGTCTTTTCATTTTAATGTCTATATTATGATTAAATTAATCAATTCGCTCTAAATAGGCAAAAGAAAAATGTAAACAATGACCTATAATCTGCAAAATCCTATAATTCGCAAAATCCTATAATCCGCACAGTCTTTGGGCAAAACTTTCGCGGATTAGAGGGAGTTGACTGCAGTAATAACTTGTCAACTTCCCTTGTTTATTTGGTCTTATAATTTTTGTTTAGAACGTACGACGATGTTGTTTAAGAAGGACATTTATCTAGGGTGTAATTTAGTTTTCTCTTATTTGCCTGTTGAAAGCTAAACCACACGAAAATAAATTCTTTCTGGGTTTTTTTTTTTTTTCACTCGTTTATAATCTTGAATTCAAGCTTTCATTAATGGAAAGATTCCTCTTTTTTGCCTGGGATATTTTTTTTTTCAGCATTTATCTTTAAATACCCATTTACAGCTTTCATTTTTGCAGCAAAAATGATTGCCGGATTTTTTAAGCAGTATAAAAAAGTATTAATTGATGAAGTAGAAAGGGGAAGTTTTTCTTATATTTACAAACAACAGACTCAAATAAAAAGATTTTAAGTCTCCCTGTGTCCCCAACCCACCCTCGACGTTACACTTATCAAGAGGCGGCCCGAGGGGCGTGCGGGGCCCCAGACAAAGTGCAAGAGCGGGGCCTCTTCTCTATCATGGCTTATGAGATAGCAATACAATGGCCCAGGAGCGGGCCCTCTATAAGCGCGGGGCCATAGGCGATCGCCTACATTCGCACCCCCCTTGGGCCGGCCCTGACTTATCTCTGTAATTGTAATATTACACAAACTTCAAATTATCGAGTTTACACTGAAATTTAAAAACTCAGTTATAAGTTGTTAAACGCTGTTGCATCCCTTACACTGGGCAACAGGGAAAATATTAATTTTGTAATATGCGAGTGTGTGTGAAAGAGAGAGAGAGAGAAGGTAGCGGCCAGGGCTTAAGACATTTGGAAGCCCTAGTCTGAGGCCTAGCCGGCCTGTGTGGTAAACAGACTCTGGTGAAGGCGGCAATGAAAATAGGAACTAGGGGTGCCCGGCATTAAGTTGGTACCGAAGCCCCGTTACTAATAGCGGCGGTTCTGGTCAACACCTCCTACATGTAGAAAGCCTATCAACTGAAGTTTAGACGTCATCACTAGGCCTTCAAATAGTGACGTCATCACAGTTTTAATCACATAAAGTAACACTATTTATATTTTCATGATAATGCTACAAATATTAGAAAATATCTTAAGTAAAAAATTAAAATTAAAATATCTTTGTGATACAAAACAATTGATTATGATCATTAGTTACAGTTAAAAACTTGCCCTTTGTCGTAAATTTAATTTTTCTATCTCAAATCATTAAAATGTTGTTATGCTTGAGTAAATTCACCAGAAATTTTAAATAGTTTTACTTTATTAAAATAAAACTGCGATGACGTCACTTTTGAAGGCCTATATTGATGACATGAAACCTTGGCGACGTGGCAGTTGTTGGGCTTTCTATATCTAGGAGATGTTGTTCTGGTTAGAGTTCTTTTTTATGTTTTATGCTTTTATTCATTTTATGTTAATATGTTATGTTAATTGGAGAGTATGTATGATTGTATGTGCTTCACTCGGCTGACTGCAAACAATGGAGAATTAACCTATTGCCTTTACATTCGATGGATATTGGACGAAGTACAAAAAAAAATCATCGTTTGTTTTTAGTTATTGCTCCACTGTTGCATAATTCACCCGAACATGTTACATCATTCTCCTGTCACCTGACACTGCGTAAATGTAAAGGAAGTAAACACATAATTTTTTCACGTCCCTTGGCTATAGTACCTAACTTTTATACTGATACGTGCGAATGCAGCTGAAAGCAGGCTGATACACAAACAGCGCAATAAAATCTCGTTGCGCTTTTCGTGAAGGGGAACTTCAGTCAGTGCAAGCATTAGCGATACTAGATATACAGCATGCAATTATGAGGGAGTTGTCGGAGGATGATTAAGAGAAACATTCCCTTGGCCGCTTACATGACGTATAGTGTACTAAAGGTATTTGAGAAAACTGACGGACAACTGGAATACACAAAAAGGCTGCATTTTATTGTAGGTATCTTCACAAAACAGTTATTAAAGAAACAAGTTCAATTACGCACCGCACATTGCTTCATAAAAAATAACACCAGGAACATATCTAATTGTTCCGGCCACACGGCATGCCGGAGTTCCATTAAAAAAACGAACACAACCTCCTCTGACGGAGAGCAGTCGAGAAATCTTGTCAAATCTTCCTACAAAACTGCCAGCTCTCTACAGGTTGGCGAGTAAAATATGAGCACTCATAAGCCACTGCCCCACGTGACAACCACCGTGCGGTAAGCGTAAACAATATAAAAATTTGAAACTAACGGATTAAATGATTGATGCCAAGACAGAAGTGCCAGAATTTGGCGGATGCCAATACGTAAGGCTACAACCCCGTGTGAAAACACCGACGGAAGACCGGGAGGCGCCAAGAACTTACGCAGCATATGCTAAAGCGAAATTAATTTAGAAGGGAAACCCCGAAAAATCCCAGACATAGCGTCGCGCAAAAGGAAAGAATATTTTATCGAGCCGAAAAAACAAAGTGGAGAGAGATTAATACGGAATACGTAATTTTGATTTAGAAAGACGAAACATAGGAACATTATTTTAAGACGCGAAAAATATGTGAACTTCGTCACAGCAATGACTGAGCTTAAACTCTCCAAATGGTTCCAATTTTTCCGACACACAGTTGCAGAGTCGTAGCGCCCCTGGCAAGATTCGAATTTTGCAACCCTAAGACTTCTTACTTATTGTTATGTAGGAAAAGTCTGCAAAGTGGGCCCCCTCTGAAGCTTGCGCCCCTCGCAGCTGTCTCTCTAACCAGCCCCTATAGCTACGGCACTGCACAGTGGGGTATTTGCCTTATTTGAGTGGCCAAAATTATTTTCGGTATCTTGAAGGCGGAATGTTCCACCAGCAGTCCATAATGACGAAAGCGTTGTTCATCCGTGCCAAGTTCTTGTCCCTTTCTCACAATGTTAACCCTTTGAAGCCCAACCATTTCCCAATGCTGTCTGTGCGCTCGCACAACCCGCTGTACATCGGAAAATGGTCTCTAGATCTGTGGCACACGATGAACGATTCGATCGACCACCACCATGTTGCTGGTAGTTAAATCGAGCGATGGCAACGGCTGCCCTTTTTGCAGCATTATCCAGTCTATCCAGTTGTTTTTCTATGTCAATATATTTCCATCGTATTCTCCATTTTTCAGCAGATGGCAGTGTTGTTAAAAATAATCCTGACACTTTCACGAATAATCGACAATTTTTACGGGAAATTATGTGATAAAAAGTAAAGGATTCTCGTGTGACTATGTCGCTCTCAAGTATTTACATAGAAATCAAATTTATTCTTTGTGCCTGACAACAGTCAAAACCTCAGAGTTCTGTGTTCTCGCTGTGAGGACACCGCGCGTTAAAGTGTTAGATATCTTTATGCCAGTCGTTATTTTGGCATCCGATGCCTCTAGAATCAAATGAATATAACTTATATCAAAAATAAATATTAAATTCTCGAAGCGTCGATTACAACTAAGTCTCGTTCAATTCATTATTGCTTGCAAAGACGTGCAAAAAAAGCAGCTGTTGACTTAACATTTTTAATGTTTTTATCGGCCCAGCAGTAAAAAAAAAGAAAGATCGGGAAAAGCTGTGAAGTACGATCGAACAGGCTTAATGGAATGTCGGTTAAACGAATATTCCGCTTATTGTAATAAATTTTTAATGTGCCAAACCGTAATAATTAGTCAATGTGATCCCGAATACTGGAATATCCCGTTTATTCAGGGTGCGAATTGACGGGAAGGATGCCGGGGATCGTTCCCGGCTGAAGAATGTAATATCCCTGGCTATAGAAATATTAATGGATCCCTGCCAGGGATACTATTTATCCCCTGCTGAAGAAACGTTAAACTGGTGAGTGAAGATTTGGGATTGAAGTCAAGAACTCAAAATGAAGGTTGTATGTTATCGTTTGTTACTATACTCTAAGGCGATTGCCTTAAAATTTTGCCTTTTTTCTAAGCTAAAATCCCTCAAGGGTGTCTTCCAATACAGGTACACTGTATGTAGCTTGTGTATCTGTGATTCCATAGAACAAACAATCTATGACTTAGTTCCCACACGTGACAGCGACTGCATTTGTTAAGTAATATCATGTGAGGGAAGCATTTGCACCTCCCTCCTTTTCCCTTTCAAGTGTCCCCCCCCCTGGGAAATGTTTTCTTTCAAACGTCCCCCCCTGGAGAAAATGTTCAGTTCGCACCCTGCGTTTATTAGAATAAATTTCGTGTCCAATTCAGTGGGTTCGACTAAAACAAAAGAACAGTGTGTTAATCAAATACAGTCGAATAAAATGCTAAAAAATTACCTTTTCTCTTTTGGCTCATAGTTTTTTTAGCATGAGTACGAGTTCGCCATAACACAAAAACACAATCTTAACTTTTTAAAAAAATGTTTAAATTATTGCTGTAATATACTACATTTATTTTCACTTACCTCCTTCATCATAATCCATAATGAAATATTGATTTTATTCACTAAAATAAATAATATTCACTTTACACATTAAAGCAGAATGCAAAAACATATATTCCCTCACTAGTAGAAATGATCGAACTCTGACGAACAAATTCGTCAAGTAGTTATGCTTATGCAAGGAGCGAAAAAAGAATATCGTCTGCTATTGATAAACTACAGCATGCACAAGATTTGTTGGACACATTATAAAATTTATTCAAAAATATTCTAAACACAGAAGCATTAAAATGTAGTTACTAACTAATTGCATACATAACAAATTTAATAGATCTCAATATGAGATTCTTTAGTGGCTCGTACAACATCTAAACGATATTCGATTTCATTCCAAGTATTTGAAATCATCTGAGGAGTTATGAAATGAATGGCAGCTGTGATTCGCTGTTTGAATTCCTCTGCATTAGGACACGTAGGCTCGTAAGCAATATCTTTTGACGTAACCCCACATGAAAAAATCCAAGGGACTTAAATCTGGCCATCGACGAAGCCACTCAATTGGACCACTGCGACCATTTCATCTGTTTGCGAATTGATTGGGGCAATTGCACACAGACGTCGACCAATGTGAAGGAGCTTTTGAAAAAAATCTTTGCCACAATCATCATGTCCGCTGCGCTCTTCTGAATCTCTTCACACCTAGCTTCGTCTATCAGATTTTATGGTACAAAGTCATAGGAAACGAAAATCTAGCAGTTTTGTAAGTCGACCATCATTCATATACCCTATTCGTACGCATAGTTTTTATTTATTTATTTATTTTTATTGCAAAGTGTCCAACAATTCTCTGGTATCCTATATTCTACTATCTCAGCAGTATAGTTCTTTCATTTGTAGAATGGCAACTTTCTAAAAATTGAATTCTGACCCCCTAAATCAGGCAAATACCGACGCCAGAGGACTCTTCGTCCGCTAGGAGGCTAGCGCATATGAGCGGCTGTTATTTTGCGATCTGCGAATGTAAAACGCAACCTTCTGGCAACAAAATAATTCTTCTAATTACACTTAGCACATTGTCCACTTAGAACAGGGTAGGCCGAATCGTGCGGCAGACTTGGTGCATTGGACGATTTTACGTGGCGTATTGTAATGTTGTGACCAGTTCATGTTTTGAGATATACTGAAGACTTTCGAAACAATTTTGTGCCCTGAAATATATTTGTTTATCATTTATGGTGTAACGTCAAAAGAAAACATTTGCACAATCCAAAATGTGCTGACATCAAAAATCGAACCATCTCTAATACGCTGCCAAATGTCCGAAAAATTTAATTCTATAATCCTCTTCCTCAGACTAACCATTTCAATCTCATGCTTCTGTCTGCCTGTTTTTCATGGATTTATCGGGATCAGGCATTTCTGCTTTTTATTCTATTTTGCACCGACTCCAAACCTGGATTGGATCGATAGTGGCAGCCCCTGCCTAGAGAGTTAATTTTTACCACAAATTCCCGAAGCGTTCATTTCTACCTCATTCAGGAACCGATAGATGGCAGCGCTGCCGATCGTTCTTGGGACTTCTTCATTTTGCAGCAAATACCAAGCAGGAGACCCAAGGCTTAGTTTTGCCATCTCCAGAAGCATCGTTTCGCATGGGAACTAGGAGGACATTGCGACCACGGCGTATTTAAAGTGCCAGAGACGCCATTGGCGAGCACGGCGGTCTTTGGCTGGTCCAGGATCAAACTCACAACCCGTCGACCACGAGAACGACGCCTCTCACAACTGGAATATTGCAGCCCTAATCTCAGGTTCAGTTATTACTTTTCCTCACCCGAACTAAAAATCGTACACGTATTCATATTTTCCAGCTCTACCCGTGATCATAAGGAAGTGAAAATGAGGTGCTTGAGTTGACGCATCTAAACTCGTCTGTAAAAACAATTGGCGCATGATATGCAAAATTTTGGTTACCCCTGAGTAAAAATAAGCAATTAATTTCATATTCACTTTTTAAAATTGAAATTTAAGTAGTTACAGCAGTGGCGGATCCAGGGGAAAAAATATCAGCAGTGGGCACAAAATTTCTTTGCCTAGATTTTTTTCTAGCAAATTCATCTGAATTTACAAAATGTATCAGTCTACAGGTAGAAAAAAAAAATACCGCTCTCATCTATAACGAATAGATGGACGCTTTTTGTGACCGAAAACTGCAAGAATAGATCGTAGATATATACGTGTAGATGATTCACACAACTGGTATTAGACGCAATGGGCAAGAATTTCTAGACCGATGTATTCTAGTTAATCACAGCAGAAATTCAGAATGACTAGTTTGTATAACGAGAAATGGTCGTTCGATTTTTGGTGCACTAGAATGACCATTTGTGAGTCTACCCGCTAGCGTACGCAGCGATTTACGGATATTTTCATCTGGGTACAAGCAGTAGCTTATAGAGGAGAGATCTAAAAATTGCGTAAGATGGTTCAAAAGTGTCTCGCTCTATGATCTAGTGTTTATAGGGAGTACATAGACTCATAAATTCTAGTTCCACCCATTACTTTCTAGATCTCAGTGGCATATTTTTTTGTCGGTGCATATAGTGTAACTTAGTTCATCTGGGGACCAGGTGCCTCTGTGCCTCCCTCTAGATCCGCCAGTTAGTAACACTATGCGTAGTTTCCATTTAAATTGTTCAATTCAGCAATCCAATAAAACTGTAGACTATTCTATGGCAGTTGAGAGAATTTCATCCATTTCGAGCACAATACAATACGTATATGAACGTTTACATAACGATTTTGCCCTTCATTTAAAAAATAGAGATAACATTTTAAGTTATTTTACAGGGTTTCGCTAATTACATTGATAGTGATATGAAGCTTTTTTGAAGTTATCCCCAAAATCGACGTCGGTACATACTATTTGGTGCATAAGACAGTTGCGTTGGAAAGTTTTTTTTTTTTTTTTTTTTTTTTTTTTTTTAAATAAACGAGGCGTTTAGCATCATTTATAAAAAAAAAACTGCTTTCATGAACATTCAAGCATTTGTCTTATGGGTAGACGAAACTTCATATCCCCTCTAAAAAACGCTACAGCCAATGTCGAGAGATAGGCCTGAGCATCGTTGCAGTTCTCCTTAGTGGTCTTAATACAGACCACCTGTGTTTAACACTGAGGGACTTTTATCTCATAGATTGAAGTGAAAGTGTCAAACAGCACCGTAAAGATCTCTCCTACATCGTGCAAATGTTACTGAAGAAGATATATTTATTATTTGGATAAAAACGAATACGTCCTATGCATGTATTCATTTTACAGACGTGCATGTAAATTTGACTTATTTATTTTGTAATTATATTTTGTCAAAAAAAAACAAAAAACATTCTTTTTATTTTCTCTCAGAAGGCGGAAGTAAAGAAGGCAGTAAGGAAGGCTCTAAAGAAGAAGGCAGCAAGGAAGAAAGCGGAAGCAAAGAGGAAGGAGGAAGTAAGGAAGAAGGGGGAAGCAAAGAGGAAGGAGGGAGTAAGGAGGAAGGAGAAAGCGGAAGCAAGGAAGAGAAGGCAGGATCTGAAGAAAAGAAAAAAGAATGTGAGTGATTGTAGATCACAGTTTTTTTTTTATATCCTATGTAATTTTCACATTCATCTTTTAATTATTTTTAAAACTAAATTTCTTTAACGTTTGGTTTGTGTTGTGTGATATTTTTATTTACTTCAAAAAAGAAAAAAAAAAAGGCTCGTTTTCGTAATTATGTTGCAAAGCAATATCTTTCAATTATATTCATCTTGCTATCTTTCAAATTAATTATTTTGGCGTGTTTGAATAGTTGTATTACAAGGCAATATCTTTCAGTTATGTGCAGTTGTCTTCATCTTGCATAAATTTTATTGCACCGCAAAATAAGGTTACATTAAATTTAGCGTTTGTTTTGGCCGCCAACGACAACCTCCTGGATTTTTTTATGTCTGACTTATGGGTTGTCTTCCGCATCATATGGGGTAGGGGTGTTTTATCTCTGTTTTCTAATTCTTCTTTCATTCACGCTTAGTATTTACTTTTCTTGCCGTTGCGTGAGTCGCGAATATTTCGTTCTCGAAGGTGGGAGAACCCTTGTATCTCCCGAAACGTATGTATAGTAGTTTTATTTGACTTGTAACCTGTGTTTAAGTTCAAAGTCTTGATTTTCGTGTAACTTTTCTTTTCTTCTTAGCTTCCAAAAAGAAGAAAAAGAAGGGACCTGTGTTTCCTGCTCGCACATACACCTTTCCTGCAAGACAAGTGCAAAGAGTAAGTTCCACTTTTTTTACTCCATACAGTTAAACTTCTCGATAACGGACGCCATTGGACCACAGTTTAAGTCCGCTGACGGGGAGTATCCGCTTTCGAGAAGTGCATTGATAGAGGAACCTTATTTTAAAAACTTGACATAAAATGCATACTTTTTAAACATAATTGGTGAGCATACATTAAAATTGGTGAAAATACGTAAATGTACTTACCTCCCTAATTAAACTGTTGTAGCGTTACAAAAATAAATTAGAGCTAAATGGAAAAAAAACGTTTACTGCAAAATAATTCCATTAACTGTTACCCCACGTTAAGTACGCCTGCTACGAAGGACGAATTCAAGTGCAGATGGATAGAAAGATCTGAAGAGCTCATTGCGCTGGGCTATTCCCTACTAGCAATTTTGCTCGGGCTACCATCGGCCACGCAGCCAGCCGATGACGGCCCGAGCAAAATTGCTAGTAGGGTTATCTAAAGTGAAAAAAAGCAATTTTAAGTGTTATATATAAAACTAGGGGCCAAGGCCCCTAGACTCGCTACGCTCGCTTTTCGTATGAGGCATTCGGCCCCTAATAAGGCTTATTCGTAAATAAGGAATAATTTCAACAAACAAAACCCAGAGTTTGGATCAGATTAAATGTTACCGAGCTACACATTGCTTGGTTCTTGCCTGTTGCTTGGAACATAAAAATTTAAACTTCGCACTTTTTTAATTATGTGAAACCCATGGAACACCTTGCGTATTAGCCAATTATGGCGAATTTTCCTATTTTGGCGACTTGCGTATTATATGTATAGTTAATAATTAGCTCTCAGGAAACAGTACTCCATACGTTTTCTTTGATAAAAACTACGGAACAGCTTGCCACCAACGGCGACTTTTCATTACTTGGCGATTGACACATGCTCACAACCTATAATTACTGCTCATTTAAGGTTCCCGGAAAACCGGAACTTTCATATACATAACATAATCCTTTGCAGATTTGCGTATTTAGCACCACGAATTAATCATCTCGCCGCTCTGGCAAATATCCAAAGTGTAACTGCTATAATGGCATAGTTAAAGCCAGCAAATATTTCTACTGGTAGCAAATACTCCAGCTGGACCGAACCGGCTTTAAAATAATCTGCATTTTAATTATTTTTCATTTTCAATATATAGGGTTCTAACATTTTTGAACTCGCGGTTTAGATCCATCCTGCTTGGAGAGATATCATTTTGCCAGATCGTACCTAATGCCAAGATGGCGCTTTTAAAATCATGGTTACAATCAGTTATTCTGTTTTGAATAAACGAATAATCGCTCATTCTAAACTTCTGTTGTCTAAGCGAACTTACTATTTGAAAATTGTCAACTTTGTGTAACACACTTTGAGGTATTTTTCAAATACTTTTTAATTTCACGTAAAATGGGTGTCATTCTACTTCATGTTTGTCAATTTCACGCGATTCTACATACTTGGAATTGCTTTGTTGCAAAGAAATGAATGATTTTAGCCAAATCTGGCAACCATTATGTTTTATTTTTTCAGTTTTTTATTAATATCTTCTGAAATAATTCGATTTCCGAAATTTAAATCAGCTTATCAGGTTCCTCGGAATTTTCCGAATCGTGGGGCATGTTTCTCGAAATTCAAATCCCCACGGTTTAGGAGAACATAGTCGAACAAGCTCTTGACAGCGGCGGCGACCGCGGCCGTTACTTTTTTCTAGAATAGAGAGAAACAAAATAGCTCGTTTGTAACTACCGTTTCCCCCCGATTTCGAAACTGACCACAACTTGTTAACATTCCCACTGCTTTGTATCCTGACACCTATTTTTCTATTAGACTCGATCAGTTAGCGCATGCGAGTTTGCATGCATGGGCTCGCTTAAGATGGGGGAACAGTATTGAAATTGCCAGCCACACGTGATTGCTCTGCATATCTACAGTTATTGGCTACATTTGCTTCAAAATGAATTTTCAGTTTATTGATTGTATTTTTTACTCCTTGCTCATATTATTATTCATGAACTTTTGCAAGGTTTTGTGTGACTAATGACGAAGCTAACAAGAGCTGTCTGCTAATGAGGAATGAAATACGTTATATATGCGCCTATCTCAAAGGCCTGAGGGTTAAAAAAATGTCCGTTAATGGGGAGTTTCCGCTAAAGGGAAGTGTCATTTAAAGAAGGTTTGACACAACTCCCTTGCAAGAGAAGTGCATTTCATTGTTATATCTCCTTTGTAAGGCAAGTGCATTTTACGGAGAGCGCATATTTTTTCCGGTATGTCTTACAACCACTTCATTCACGTGACGGACTCCGAAAGGTCACGTGATGGAGGATAGAGGAATGAGACGACTTTAATTTTTAATTTTATTTATTTATTATTTTATTTTATTTTTATAGTAGAAGCTTTTTACTGTAGAGCCTTAAAAAGCGTAAAATAAAAATTTATTCTTGCAAAGACTTGTTAAAAAGAAATGATAGTGTCACCACTAAGAAAGTTTTAGAGAAAAATATAGATATTTAACTTTCGCAAGAGATGCAATATTCAAAATATTTTAAAAAGCACTCGAAACCAATATGCTTAGTCATTATTTTTTGTATAAGTACTCGTTAAGCCATGAATTTCAAAGGTCAGGCTTTCAGCAGCTTTTAATTAAAATTAGATTTTTGTCATATTTACTTTGTCTCTTCTAAAAAATTCTTACTTTTTATCGAAAGTTTTCAAGTTGTGTTGGTTTCACGTTAAAAACACCAAGCTGGGATTTTTAAATATTTAATTTTAAAAAAAAAATCTGATGTGTCCAACACATGACTTCCTTGCACGTCCATTAGATCAAAAATATTTTCGATGCACTTCCTCTAAATTTATTTGTTTGAAAGAGATAAAATATCAATAATAGTAAGGTTTAGCGATTTCTAGCCAAATATTTCGATATCGCCAAGCTGACTTCAATTTGAAAGATTTCCTTCTAACACTTTATTGGGCGATATTTCACCAAAAGCCGACAAACTTGAGATAGTCAGCGAGATTTTGGGGATAGCCAAAGTAGTCATTGACCACAGACTTTCAATGAATTGAATGCATCCATACACCTCAATGTATTTAAAGTCATTTGGCTCACCCTGTAAATAAATTCTCAGTCGATTGCTGTCAAAAAAGATATTGAAAACAGTTAGATATTACAATAGTTCTAAATACAAAGTTAAAAAATCTACGGGTTAAAGTTTTAGAGTTATACAAAATAGGAAATAATTTTTGGCGCCAAATTTGGCGATATTTCGGCGAAACTCGTCAATGTCGAAGACATTTGGCGAGATTTTAAGCATGAACCAAACAATGACAGATTATCGCCAAATTTGGCGATATTCCGCCAAAACTCGCCAAGAACGATAACAAATGGCGATACTTTGGGCATGGACCAAATGACTGACTATCGCCAAATTTGGCGATATTTCGCCAAAACTCGCCAAGGTCGAGGACAGACGGCGAGATTTTGGGCATGTACCAAACAATGACTGTATTATATTGAAGATGTCCATAGACATTAAGGTACTGAAATTCTTTTCGGTGGTCCTGTAAATAAACTCTCCAGTAGATTGGAACCAAAAATCGAGATGCACAACTAGATGTTACAACATTCTTATATATGAAATTTCATAATAGTTTTTGAGATTTGAGAGTTAAATATGCACACACATACACCAAAAGTCGCCAAGCTTGGCGACTTTTGGCATAGTTCTTGAGGGAGGCACGTGACCGTGGTCGGACCATTACCTAACTTATGTGGTAGGACGGTATTGTGCTTGAAATGGATGAATGCCCTAAAATTGCTATTGACCGTAATGTATTGGAAATCTTTTGAGTGTTCCTGTAGCAGAACTATAAATGAAAAAGACACTTTTTTTAATGTAGAAATTCATTTTCTAACTCTTTACAGCATATATCACTTCTGAGTCGTTTGAAATAGCCCAATACCTCTAAAAAACGCTTTGATGAATTTCGGCCCATAGAGCGTAATGTATTTCGAATCTTTTGGGCGGTCCTGTAGATAAACTATTCAGTCGAATGGAACCGAAAGGGAAGGTGCACAACTAGATGTTACAACAATCCTAAATATAAAGTTTCAACATTCAACGCCTAACAGTTTTTGAGATATGCGAGTTTAATGAATTTCGGCCCATTGAGTGTAATGTATTTCGAATGTTTTGGGCAGTCCTGTAGATAAACTATCCAGTCGAATGGAACCAAAAGGGGAGGTGCACAACTAGATGTTACAACTATCCAAAATATGAAGTTTCGACATTCTACGCCTAATAGCTTTTGAGTTAGGCGAGTTTAATGAATTTCGGCCCATAGAGCGTAATGTATTTCGAATCTTTTGGGCGGTCCTGTACATAAACTATCCATTCGATTGCCACCAAACGGGGAGGTGCACAACTAGATCATAGAACGATCCTAAATATCAAATCTCAACATTCTACGACCATTAGTTTTTGAGATATGCGAGTTACATACATACGTACGTACGTACGTACGTACGTACGTACAGACGGCATGGAAAAACTGGCCACAGTAGACTCGCCACTGGTCAAAATGAGTTGCAGACGCGTTAATATGATCGTGCATGCTAGCCTACGATGAGATGCATCGAAAAAAATTTTTTAATTAAATTTAGAGGTAGTCAAAATCGGTTTTTATGTCGAAATTTGGCCCCCAAAATTTTTCGGGATCACATTACTTCCTTATACTACGTACAAGGAAGTAATAAATAAAAAGTAGAAACTTTTTCTATGGTTCCCTGAAAAGCATAAAATAAAATTTTTTTCTTGAAACGCCATTCTATAAAGAAATAAGTTTCAAGACCAAGAAATTTTTTGAGAAAAACATAGATATTTCATTTTTGCATGAAATGAAAATTTTCAAATATTCAAAATATTTTTAAAAAGATTAGAGACCTTTGAAATTTATGGCTTAGTGAATGCTTGTGTAACAAATAATGACAAAGAGTATTGATCTCGAACAGTGGCGTAGCCAGAAAATTTTCATGGGGGGGGGGGATTACGACTACTGCAACTCACATATATTCATACATGTGTGTGATAAGGGAGTGAAGAATATACATTTTGTATGGCAAAAAATTTCTCATGGGGGGTTATGACCCCCCCTAACCCCCTCCCTTGGCTACGCCCCTGGAGTTAACCCATCTTGCATAAGCGCAAAAATGTACCGTCCCTTTTCTCCACCCTCCGCTGAAATTTTCCAAGTCCCAAGTAGCCTTCGTGCGCATGCGTGCTCATTTTGTGAGCCGAAAATTTTCACCCAGTTTAGACGCAAGTCTGTCATTGTAATTCAACCACCTTATCCGAAAGGACAAGTTTTCTTGATAGTGGATTGCTTTGAATGCGATAATCTCGTCCGTCAGTACAAGTGAATATTTAAAATCAAAATTGTCTTGTTAAACTTTCTGGTTGTAGTAATTTTCAAATTAATTTTACAGAACTCGGAATTTTATCCATCTTTCTCACGCACCATATTTTTTTAATTTGCTAATAAAAATGAAATTCTTAACTCGCATATACTCATAAAAAATATATACTCATAAAAAATTTGGGGGAGTTCAAGTTCTATGTTTTAAAATGTGGTAGTTTTTTTCAGTATACTTCTAAACTTTATATGCCTAAAAGTTTTGGTGACGGTTTGGGTCCTGAAATTCCCTCCTTGTGGCCTTGATAGTGACGAGATACATTACAAGAGATCTTTTTAGAAGCTCTGTATTCACACTGCATCCACGAAAAACCATAAAAATCTCTTGCATTTCCGATTTTAACGGGTTGTTAAAATCGGATTAGAGCCAAGACCCGATCATCATAATATTGGGCCCAGGACAAATACAAATTTTCGGGAATTTGCACTTACGAGATCTTGCATGTTACGCATTTCAGTTGTTTGGGACACATACAGCTACAGAAATATATTAAATATGAAATATTTATTAAATATATTAAGTACTAAATGTGTACTAAATACTTAATACTAAGTTTAAATACTAAATATGCAAATATCCTGCAATAAAAAAAAGACTTTTGTGCACACGAATAGCATTTATTTTCTCAAATAATAAATCTATTACACATACTGCAGGAATTATCTTCTTTAAAGTACAAATGCAAAGAATTGCAAAGCTTATGTACGTATCTTAAAACCTATATATTTTTATAATTTTTACAAGGAGAGGCTCGGAGGTTGGACTGACGTTTTTTGACCAAATGCTGATGGGTTTTAAAGTGACCTTGGTGGAGTAAAATGTCCGCGAGCTAACCGCTAACTTGAGTATTTTTGAGAAAATGAAAAAAAAAAAAAAATTGCACACTAAGTTTTTTCAGGAAATTTTTTTCCCGACAAAAAAAAAAAAAAAGTTTCAAAATACGAAATTTTTTGGCTTTTGAAATTAGTGGTCCCAGGGCAAGTGCCCAGGTTTCCCTGCCGATAAACAGGCCTGACTTTGGGAAGTGACATTTTTGGTGATTTCGCTCTCTTAAAATTTAGAGATTCAGATGAATTTAGAGTACTATTTCAAACATTCTAAGCTTTTAAGAGCTTATCAGTGTTGCTTTAGTTAAGAAATGAAGTGATGAAGGGTTTAAGAATGGATCGGACATTGGTCTATATATAGAAAACAGATTTTAGTAATGGATGAACAGATATATCAGGGGCGTAGCCAGTGGATAGGCCACGGAGGCCTCGGCCCCTCCCAAAATTCCACTTTTCTTAATCGGATGCCAATAAGCTTTTTCGGGGAAATTCTATTTTTGCCACATTTTGAGCCCGCCCCGATTTATTTATTTATTTATTTGTTACTTGCCTGAGATATATATTTTTATCAACCAATTTTAAGTGCACTATTGTCCGTTATTATGCTGTAAGTGCTCAAAAACTTAGTAGGAATTCCATCATAAAATATAACAACATCCATTCGAAATCAATTATTAATTCCAATTATTAATTTGGAATTAATATCGATTAATCAATTGCGCATTTCCGAGTTGGAAAAAATATTGATGTGATTGAAATATTTTATCTTTCTTATTTTCAATAAACAGTCTTAATTGTAGTGACTTTTTCTAACACTACCAAACACTACTACTAGCAGTTTAGCAAAAGCGTATATCATTGATATAAAAATAAGTATCAGAAACAATCAAAATGCATTTAAAACTTTAATAAATATAAATTGAATCGCAATTTTAATTTTTTTTTAAACACAAATAGCTAATTAACTGAGTAAGTAATGTTCCAGACCTACAGACATTTATTATTTCTATTATATTTTTATGTTTAAACTTTTATTTTTTCCTCTATTTGGCACTCCATTCGTTTTTTCCCGATTGCTGATTGGTTGACGGAAAACCCCTTGCAGCATTCTATCTGTTTTAACTTTAAAAAGTTAGGCGTGGCTTTTGAGCAACGTAGACGCCCACAAAAGTGTAGAAGATCCAAGCATTTTTCAGTTATATATATGTTGTGGCGAAAAAAAATTTCCCATCTTTTTTTTTCTTTAGTTGTTAGAACTTATGATAAATTTGTTCCGAGAAGAGGAGAAGATTCTCATCCTCAATTTTAACTGTTTTTCTGATGCTGTTTTAAGGTAACCTTTTTTACACTTTCAGGAACTCAAGCATTTACAATTAGAATTTTTATTTATGAAATATATTATCATAATCTATTTTCCACTTTCAGTAATTGCCATAATTTTACCCTGCTATCCCGTTATCTGTTCGAAATGAACAGTTGAGGGGCGGGGCCCCCAAACTCGGAGATAGCCATCTCTTGTCTCGTAAAAAGCCGTAAGCAATGCTTACTGTGGAAGTATAAAAAGAGTGGGTCACGTTGTTCATTAATTTAGTTAAAACTTTAATTCATTTTGCTTTGGAACATGAACTCGGGTTTTAACCATTTATCAAACTTCCCTTGTATTCTTGAAGGCGTTGTGTAACTGGCATTCGGCCTTCATAGACAACGCCTTCAAGAATCGATAATTCATTTTTACAACTCCAATTTTTTTTTAAATGGAAAATTTTGGACTTTTGTTTTTATTAAAAAAAAAAAAAATAGAAAGAAAAAGGGAAAAGTAAAACTGTCCAGGTACTTAGGTAATTCTAAATTTTTAAAAAAGTTTTTTTTCTTTTTTCATTTATGGCACAAAATAAACATTAAAATGCTATTTTTGTTGATTTAAGTCAAAATATAATTTTATACAACTCGAATGCTGTTTAAATATTTTGATTATAAAATTATAAAAGCGATTAAAAAAACTTCTACAGTTTAAAAAATTGTTTTTTTTTAATTTAACTTTTTTATTTTATCTAACTTTTTAATTCATTGTACTTATTCATAATCAATACTTAAGGAATAAGAGCCCAGGCCAGTGTTTTTAGGAGACCCTGTACATAGCTGAACCCCTGTGAAGGGGGTTATAGGGCTAAAGCTCTTCTTAAAGAAGGTAAATTATCAGTGAAAAGCTTTTAGAAATAGAAAACTGTCACTTAATGCATTAAAATATTTTATTTTTAAAAAATTTCATTTTATTTATTTTTTTTAAGTTGGGTTTTAAATAAATACTGTCGGTTAGGACATGATACTGGTTCCCAACCTGTGTCTCACGAAAATTGTATACTGGTACGCAATGACTGCACGAAATCTTCGCCCAAATCCTTTTAGATTTTAGAGGAATTCTCAGGTATAAAAAAGTTGGCAACCATTACGATATGAAACATAGTTGAATTCGGTTACAACGTACCTGAAAAGAGAATATAATTTTTTATTTATGACTCTAAAAAGAGTTACGTTGACTGTGGGCTTGGGTTATATGGGCAGATCCAGACCCGGACTGGTCAGGGTGTCCGACTGTCTGCAGACGGGTGGGCCCCAAACAGAAAAAAGAAAGAAAATTAAAAAAAAAAAAAAGTGCTATACTGATAGCACTTGAATGAAGTTTGATGCATAAAACAATTTTTGCAGCTGCAATTGCGCCCCAGAAGGCATTAAAACACTTCCTTTTAAATATAGTTCTCAAAATTTTTTGAGTGAGGGTTCCCGAATGAACAAGGGATTAATTAATAAGAATGACGCATATTAAGTAATAGTTCAATATTTTATTAATGCATTAATTATCAATCATAATTAATTAATAACACCATATCTCCCCCATACCCCGAAAGTTAACACATCCTATTATTTATCGGTTGCACAATAACCCGCCCCCCGCCCTTCTCTTGAGACGGGCGGGCCTCTCCCTCCCCGTCTGAGCCTGGGCAGATCGTATGGAATATTTTGACGTTATAAGAAAGCTGTAACTATAATCGAGGTCATTATAACAGAATTCAGCAGTATTTGTAGCCCTCACCCCTCTGAACTAAAAACCTGGGCAGTGACCGATTTTCCGAGATGGGGGTCTAGAGCAAAACCTACATTGAGAGCTCCCTTTTACGAAAACTTTCTTGTACCCTACAAAGCAACTTACATATCACAGCATACAAAGAAAGATATTACAACAGCATTAATAAAGGTGCAAGCAAAATAAAATGCATAGTTCGATCATAATATTACGTAGGATAATAATATTTCAATTACCTTATTGGCCCGAATATAAAGCTACCCCGAAATTTTTCATCAAGATTATTAGAAAAATCCTATATTTAGGCCTCGAATTTAGCGCGAGGCAGGTTTTTTACGGGTAAAGATCAATCAAAAAACACCGTGTTATATTCGGACAAATACGGCATCTTATTTAACTTTCAATCGTTCGTTTCATTCGATGTTTTTCAAGTAACATAGTCCAAAATATTTTTGCATTTATTTTTTTGATCTTTCTATATATATCAGAGCATTTATTTAGAGTGGGATAGATCTTTACTTTGCTCCACTTAAGAGAAGCTATTTCCTTTTGTCTCTTCCGACTGAAAATCACCTCCATGGTTTCCTCGCGTTTAGCATACGTCACTCCATAGGCCACGCCTAAATGATAAGTTTGCCCTGAATAATTGCCTGAGATTATATCTTTTAGCTTAAAAAAAATTGTGGCTATAAGTAATTATTATTACTATTAGTTTCTTTGTTTCTTATTTTAAATTAAAATCAAAATTTGCAAATTTTTAAACTTAAAGGATAATTTGAGGGACCCCCCTTTTGTTGGGGGCCCGGGCGCTTGCCCTAATTGTCCTTTCAGAAATCACTCCCTGATCCTGGGTTCTCTATCCTCTGTACAGTAGGATATATGTGTGTATAAAACAGGCGTAGAATGTTCTGGCATTACATGTGCTTTTCTCTCTTTTACGCAGATCATATACTCTCCAGCATCCTCCTACGCTTACGTGCCATACAGATCAACGGCCTTAGTGGTTCAGCCATCCTCGTACCCGGTGAAGTCGGCCTACCAGTACGTCTCGGCGCCCGCCGCAGCGACCGTGCTGGGCGGCTACAGTGCAGCCCCGGCCGTGAACAAGGCCTTCACGAGCCCCGTCCAGAAGATACTGTACGCGACCAACTACCCGGCGCCGGCGGCGGTTTCCTCCAAGACTGTGATATCTCCCGGGTCGGGGGTATATACCGCCCTGCCCGGGTCCTGGTCAAGCCCTGTAACGTACATCAAGAAGTGAACAAGGCAGGAGAACGCAATGGAACTAGGAATCAGTGGCGCACGCAGGGTTTTCCTCTGTGGAGGGGGCCCGGATCATAAATCTCTGATACCATACGGTGATGTCCAGGTTCGGGCGTTCCCAGTTGAGGCGGTTGACTGAAATTGTCCAGCTTCAGGCAGTGGATGATAAAGGAGAGGGGGGGGGTCCCCGTTTCAGGCAATGATTTCAAATTTGGCGATACAGACTCTAGTTTGGCTTCAAAATAAATTTCGTAGATTCTTAGCTGCGTATATCCAATACTTTCACATTTTTCTTTTCGAAGGGAGCGTTGGTTTACCGCTTTTTAAGGAACACTATGCGGTTGCGCGGTAGCACGGTTGAGAGAGGCGTCGATCTCGTAGCCGAAAAGTTGTGGGTTCGATCCTGGGACTAACCAAAATCCGCCATGCTCGCTAATGGCGACTGGGGTACGTTAACCCATTAAGTACTAGGGTTACCGTATGGTAACAGCAAACAATGGTTTATAGTATGGTCACATAAAGGACTAGCGTGACCGTATGGTCACCTGGCCATATTTACGAAATCTCGCATCTGACATCTGAAAAAATAGAAAAGGACATTCTCACTCAAGTTAACCCCAATGAAGTTAATTCAGTTCAGGGGAAAGATTGGGGGGGGAGGAAGGGTAAAATCTCCGTCCTTAATGGGTTAAATACGTCGTAATCGCAATATCCTCCAAGTTCCCATACAAAAACGATACATCTAGGGGCGACAAAGCTAAACCTTAGGGTCGACTGCTTGGTATTTGCTTCAAAAGCTTCAGAGCCCCCCCCACTAACGATCAGTAGTGCTGCCATCTATCGGCTCCCGAGTGAAGTAGAAATGTACTCTTCGGGAGTTTGTGGTAGAAATTAACACCCCCTGCAGGTACTGCTGCTATCGAACTAATTCGAATTTGAGGTTGGTACAAAATGCTGTAAAAGCAGATGTGCTTAAGCCCCGATTATACATGAAAACAAGACAGACAAGACAAGGGAACACCATGGGGAGCTGACCTACTTTAGTTCGCTAAAAATGTGGAGGAGGATGAGCTTTCTTTGTCATTTCAGCAAATTCGCTGAGAAATTATTCATTGTCATAGACAAACAAATTTTCGAGCTTGTAAGCCAATTATGGTAGTCTAAAAGGCCACCGCCTGAAACGGGACCTTTTCTCCCTTCAACGCCTGAAATGGGACAATTTTCCATTACCGGCTCAAATGGTAACGCCTCGAACGGTACTAAAGCCACCAAGCACACTACTTGAAAAAAAGAAGAGCAAAATTTTTTTCTCGTGACCACCTTTTACGTATTCCCCGCACTTCAATTTATTAGCAAGTTTTTGAATTGTATTTTTATTTACTTATCTTAACTGCTAGAAATAAGGATTTGATAAAGTGTTCATATTAAAATGTCAAAAATTACATGATAATTTAACGAAGTAAAATTCCTGATTTTTTTTAAAGAGGGGGTCCAAGCCCCCTGGACACCTGCTTTGTGTGCGCCACTCCTAGGAATAGCTGTGAATAAGCATTCGCCTGCTATGAAAACTTTTATGCTGTTTGTCGTTTCGTATATGTATTTTTTCTTTCAAAAGAACTGGTGAGGATGAATGTTATTTAGAGGGTGGGGAGGGGACAGGAATTTTTTAAAATGTCTATTTGTACTTGTGTACAATTTGTAAATTATTATAATTAGAAAAATCACTGCAGATGAATTCGGTTATAGCTTTATCCATCGGATTTCGATACTTATGACGTTATAACCCAGGAACGTATTAAGCGAGAGAGAGAGAAAGATTGGTAGAATATGAAGCAGAATTCATAACTTAAGGTTGTTCTTTTATGAAAACATGCAACTTTTGCAGAGCCTGACTAAGGCAGGGATCGGTGAGACAGCTGCCTCGAACCCCCAGTCAAAGGGGGGGGGGCAAATCAAGAAATGTTTTTAATGTATTTTTTAGAAATATTTTGTTTCTAGCAAAAAATTCCTCTCTTTCTCTCTCTGCTTAAAAAATTGTCCAATAAAAGTTATTAAACTATACTGAAAAATAAAAGTTTCAATAAAACATTTAGAGTAAAATAGTGAATGTCTGGTCAATGTAATCACGCTGGGCGGTACCAAAAGGCCACCCTTTTCCAGTCGCAAAAAAGTTCCAAGCATCCACAAAAGTAGAAAGCCTGGAACTTAAGCAAACTCGTAGTTCCAGGCTTTCTCATTCTTGTAAACTGAATGGGTATATAGGAAACAGAGCCCCTTGACAAACATGTTGCTGTTTCTAATGCCCTCTGGCAATCGCGCAGCAATGCCAGATCCCCCATATAGGAGGACGATGGGCGGAAGGGGACGTCTTCCATTTTGAACGAATTCCTGATGAGGGACCCAGCTCCTGAAATCGGCACTCCCAGAGGTAGCGTTAAGCATGCAGGACATTGGAGCCACGCAGGGGCGTAGCCAAGGGGGGGGGGTTAGGGGGGTCATAACCCCCCATGAGGAATTTTTTGCCATACAAAATGTATATTCTTCACTCCCTTATCACACACATATATGCATATATGTGGTTGCAGTAGTCGTAACCCCCTCCCATGCAAAATTTCTGGCTACGCCCCTGGAGCCACGACTTGTTTTACGTGCGCCAGCTCGTATCATCGGTTCCTTTTTAGAGATGTCCAAAAATCCTGTGGTTAAAAAAAAAAAAACAGCTTAGGTTAGGTTTCCAAAATGGCTAACTTTCATTATTTTTATTACTCGTACAGTCGTAATGCGATTTCATTATCTACTTGTAATAATAAATCTTGTAAAAGTAATGTGTAACAACCTTGTAAAACAAAATACTTAACTGAGTGTTTCGCTGGTCTGCAAACAGTTTCAAGATTTTGAGTCGAAGTAACCATCTGTATACGTTGATGATTAAACATTTTGTTAAAAATGCATGTGTACTCTTCTTTTTTGTCTTACTTTTTCTTTTCCCAAGAGACTCAACAGGCCGTTCAATCAGCGGTTCTCAACCTTTTAGCACTGTGCCCCCGAAACAAACGATAACTTACGGTGGCTCCCCCTTCTTAACATTCCTCAGCATACATAAAGTTTTTTACTATTCAACAATGAACATTAAGTCGCTTTTTCTATAATGTTATCAATACACTTTAAAAAAAAAGGCCCTGACAACTAGAAAATTATTGGTGGAACTAGAATTTATGACTCTATGTACTCCCTATAAATACTAGATCATTTTTGTTCTAATGGCGGGCACTTGCCGTTTATAGGCATTGGCCACTACCAAGGCCGGAAATACTGGGCTCTTTATTATGGAGATACCTAATATGTGGACCAGCCTCACCTGCCATGAAGAGACGGAGAAATAATACCCTGGAATCCAACCCGGACCCGTGCTGTGGTAGAATGGCGCTCTAACCACTGCACAACCCGGGCGGCAATACTACAAATACATCATATAACGAAACACTTCTGAACCCACTTACCCAATTTTTAGATCTCTCCTCTATAATCTGGCGCTTGAACCCGGATGAAAATACTTGTTGATAGCTGCATAAACTAGCGGGTAGTCTCACAAACGGTCATTCTAGTGCTCCAGAAATCGAACGTTCATTTCTCGTTACACAAACTAGTCATTCTGTTGTGATTAGCTAGACTACGACGGGCTAGCAATTCTTGGCCCCCCCATTTCGTCTATATACCACCTATACGCACATCGCACAATTCTACGATCTATTATTCTAGTTTTGGGACACAGAAAACATGAACAGGGCCTATCTATTCGTTCTAGATGAGAGCAGTATTTTTCTTTCCGTGTAAAGTCTGAATAAACATTTTAACCCTCTCGTCACCCGGAACCTCATATGAGGCTCCTACTTCAAATAGCAATATTTAGAGAGAAAACAATTGAATTGAGTATTTTTTTCTATCACTGATATCCATATCATTCTTTCATGTAGAAAGTATAGGAGGATCTTAAGTAGATGCATAAATCGTGACTAGATTGCAGTACTAGTCCATTTAGATCATTTTTTACAGTTTTCGCTTCGTTGCTTCAGGAGAAAAATTAAGAAAATATGGACGCTGCTTTTTTAGCATTTTTTTTCTTTTTAAGGTAAGCATAGTTCTTTTTTTTTTTTTTTTTTTTTTTTTTTTTCCTTGTTCCTCGACCTTTACCTAATATGTGCATCCTTTTAAATTATTTTTAGCATAACAACATGCTTCGAAAATGCAGAAATTAATATTAGAAAAATCTAATATGAATCGACATTAGAAAAAAATATTTTTGCATGATTTATAATAGTATTTCAGATGCATTCAATGCTAGACAGATTTTTTTTCTCTGATTTTTTATAATTCGGTGACGAGAGGGTTAAGCGCAAATAAATACGTTTTGGAATAAAAATAAGAATAAATAAGATTATTTTTAAAAACATGCATTATCACTTGATCTTTGCCTATCTTTCAGGAGATCGTTTCAGTGGGGTGTTGGGAGTTAACACTATTAAGACATGAAGACAAGGAGGTACGAAATGAATGCGCAAGAGCAACATGTCTGTTCATGCGGAGATGAAACGAAAATCGTTAAAAGTACTACCAAAAAGACTTCTGAAAAAAAATCTCTAATGATTGTACCGACAACTGACATGTAAACATGCAAATGCTCATAAAAGTTATTCCGACTCTCCCCAATGTTACAGTACACAAAACATAGATTTCAAAATACTTTGTTGGAGTAATTAATGCGCCTAATCGTGTACTTTTTGTCGCTAAAAGCTCGTCTCATTTCTGCCGCTAGCATGGGTTGTAGCCCTAGGCGTAACTTACTGTGGGATTGAAGGGACAATTGCCTCCTCCCTTCCCCCAAGGTTAAAAAAAAATTCGGATATCTCTTACTTGAAAACAGTATATTTTACAAAAGAAAGCATTTTGCGCCCCTCCCCAATGTTACATAACAGTTTACACCAGGGATGGGCAAACTACGGCCCGCGGGCCAAATCCGGCCCGCCTGAAGGTTTTATGAGCCTGGAAATTTGCCGGTCCGACGGAAATTGAAAGAATATATATATTTATATATTACCTATATATCCATATTAAGAATCATGAAGATGGCTTGAAAAAAAGTGCATTTTGAGTTCGAACGCAGATTTCGAGATTTCAGTGCCATTCAAACAGAATTGGATATTTTTAACATTCCTTTCAACGTAAATTGTGAAGCAGTGAGGTCCGATTTGAAGCTTGAATTGATTGAGTTGCAATCTAACAATCCTCTCAAGCAGTTGTTTCTAAATAGCCAGAGTTAGAGTTTTACAAATCACTATCGAAAGTAAGTTTCCCAAATTGAATATCTCGCGCCCAGAAAATCAATGCTGTGTTTGCTTCATCTTATATATGTGAACAAGTGTTTTTAACTATGAACATTAGCGAGAATTCTTTCAGAAGCAGACTGACAGATGAGCAATGAGCCTCGTTCCTTAGAATCAGTGCCTCTCACTTCGACTTCAATATAAGGAACTTTTAAAAATGAAATCGCAATTTCATTCATCTCATTAACATATTTAAATTCTAATACTTGTATGTTGTTCTTGAAATTTTAGAAAAATTTATCTTGGCCCGCCAAACCTTTTTTTTCGATTTTTGGCTCGCGACCGAAAAAGTTTGCCCATCCCTGGTTTACACCAATGGTTGCTGTCAATGCAAAATGAAACAATTATAGCATTATTTTATTAAATCAAATAAATTCAAGAGAGAATATTTTGGACATCCGAGTTATAGGTGGGTAAAGCATCGTACTCCGGTTTCGGGTTCAACTCCTAGCGGCCGGGGTTCGATCTCCGACTGGGAGTGGTTCTCATGTCCGTCCCTTCATAGGGGGCAACGCTGGTCCACTTACTAGGTGCCCCATAATAAAGAGACCAACAATTCCGGCCTGTTGTGGCTAAAGCCTTCAAGGCATGGCCGACCATTAGAAAAAAAAAATATTTTGGACATGAGTACTTTTTTAAACAGAGATTTTCCTAAAACAATCGAATAAAATCACTATCTCTTAAGCAATTACCATTCTGAGCATTCACCTACAACTACTATGGATGTTAGGGATAGACGATGTTGAAATTTCTACATCGTGATGTATCACTAGTGTTACATCGGAATTTTTCGATACCTCGATGTCAAAATGCAGACAAAATCATTAATAAAGTAAATAATACAGTCAGGGGTGTAGCCAAGGGGGGGGGGGTCATAACCCCCCCATGAGAAATTTCTGCCATACAAAATGTATATTCGTCACTACATTATCACACACACGCATACATATATATGAGTTGTAGTAGTCGTAACCCCCCCCCATGAAAAATTTCTGGCTATGCCCCTGAATACAGGTATTGGCACGATATATGGACAGCTTTGCATTCAAATGAAAATATTAAGAAACTAAGATAATTTCGATGTTAAAAATAGTTTTAATGAATAATTCATTCCCTTTTTAAACGACCAGAGTACTATAACGGTTTAAAATCTAGTGAATCATATTTTTTCAAATGGTATTCAGAGAGGTGTCTCATGATTTAAATTTGTCTGGTGGTTCTTTTTTTTTTGCGTACAATGTAGCAGTTTTTAAACAAAAACAGCGAATTCTTTTTTTTATTTTTCTTTCCAATTTGATTGTTTTGGAGAAATATATAATTATGAAAAGGGCATATTTCATGTCTATACCACGAAAAGCTATTTCTAAACAAACAAACAAATCACATTCATTTGTTAGAAAAGTTTAAAATTCGATTTCTTTAAATCATTAATCATGTAAGATTACTATTAAACAAACAACAAAAAATAAAAATCATACATTCGTTTGGTTGGAAAATTTCGTTCTTTCTTATATTTGCGTTTTTATGTTTCTTGAAATAAATAAATCATAATACATCAAATATTTTGCTCTTTATTGTCCATGTTTAACATTAAAATAACAAAATTCATAACAAATAATTTTGTTGAAATATATTTCGAGCTGAAGCTCATTTGCCTGTTGTAAAAAGGCTTTTAAAATTTTGTTTTTCAGAATCCTACAGTATTCTGCTGAAGACAGAAAAACAAACGAAGCTATCCAGTCAAGTTATTAATTCTCATTTTTTTCCCTCTAAAAATTACATTGATTTTATAAATGTTTATTTAGGCGAAAAAAAATGCAGAGTTCTCATTGAAGAACCTGAAATTTTCATTTTCATTTTTATTTAAAGAAGGTCAGGAATTATAAGTGAAAATTTTAAATTTTGGTCCAAATTTCGTCTGAAATCGGTAAAATGGGTGAAACTAACCAAGAAAGTTTATTTAAAGTCACACATATAAATCATTCCTTATTTCTAACTGAAACTATAGAAAGAAAGAAAAGCGATTCCAAACTCAATAGCTACATAACGCTAATGTTTATTTTTACAAACAGTCATACAGATAGATGAAGCTATACAGTGTCACTCTTACATTGTTTAAAATGAGTTTTGACAATTACTGATTTTATTCACCGTCAGCTCCTCCTTGGTTGCCTAGAAATCCTTGACCTTGACCTTGTCCACCTTCTTGTCCACTATTACCCGACCCACGTCCGCCACTTTGTCCTCCCATTGCTCCTTGTCCGTTATTGCCTGAGCCGCGTCCGCTACCTCGTCCGCCGGTCAGTCCTCCAATTCCTCCTTCACCTTGACCTTCTTCTCCTTGTCCGTTATTTCCAGAGCCACTTACACCTCCTTGTCCGTTATTGCCCGACCCACGTCCGCCGCCTCGTCCGCCGCTCTGTCCTCCAGTTCCTCCTTGACCTTCCTCGCTTCCTTGTCCGTTATTACCAGAGCCACTTCCACCTACTTGTCCGTTATTGCCCGACCCACGTCCGCCGCCTCGTCCGCCACTCTGTCCTCCAGTTCCACCTTGACCTTGACCTTCCGCGCTTCCTTGTCCGTTATTACCAGAGCCACGTCCTCCACCTCGTCCACCTCCTCGCCCGCCGCTCTGTCCTCCAGTTCCTCCTTGACCTTGACCTTCCTCGCTTCCTTGTCCGTTATTACCAGAGCCACGTCCTCCACCTCGTCCACCTCCTCGTCCGCCGCTCTGTCCTCCAGTTCCACCTTGACCTTGACCTTCTTCGCTTCCTTGTCCGTTATTACCAGAGCCACGTCCTCCACCTCGTCCACCTCCTCGCCCGCCGCTCTGTCCTCCAGTTCCTCCTTGACCTTGACCTTCCTCGCTTCCTTGTCCGTTATTACCAGAGCCACGTCCTCCACCTCGTCCACCTCCTCGTCCGCCGCTCTGTCCTCCAGTTCCACCTTGACCTTGACCTTCTTCGCTTCCTTGTCCGTTATTACCAGAGCCACGCCCGCCGCCTCGTCCACCTCCTAGCCAACCTGTTTGCCTTTCCTTTTCTTCTTGACCTTCCTCGCTTTCTTGTCCTCTATTGAACCAACCGTGTCCTAGTCCTCGGGATGGGGGTCCTCTTGGTCCTCCGTTTCCCCTTTTTGGGGGTCTTGGCGGTCCTCCGTCGTTACCACCTCCCTGTCCTTCGTAGTCTTCCTCATCGTCGTCACCATCGAACTGCGATTTCACGTTCGGCAACAGAGTGATGCACACTGCAGCAAAGAGAAGTGATGTCAGCTGCAAAAGATAATAAAAAGCAAAGGTTTATTATTAGTTTAAGGTACACTGGTACGACATCCGTACCATCAATCAAACAAGCAAAAGATCAGTCTTTGTACAGAGGATCCATTTACCCTTCTTTCGAGATCTCCATTCCTCTTACCATCGTAGAGAACTCCTACGTTACACAAGCCAACCTAGTTACACAAACTACCTGTTGCATTAATAGGGATGGACGCGTGGTGGAAAATGGGACTGTCTCGTCTCTCCAAAAAGCTCCAAAGCTTTGTCTCATCTCTTGGAATCCCTATATAATAATGATGAAAATGTCTATCTCGTCTCGTATAAAATCTCCAGCAAACTGCCTGAAATCAGCTGAAGAGTGGAGTAGGACAGTGAGAGTGGTGCACACGGACTGCGAAAAAGGACGGTGGTCATCTTAGTGGGCTGGAAGCTAAACCTATTCGCGTCAAAAGATGGCAGCTCTATAAGCTAGACTCTGCGAATTCTGAAGCTCGATTGGAGAGATCTCAGCTTTGAGTGGGTAGTTTTGGCTGGTAAGTAGCGCCCAACGCACTGACGAGCCTCGAGTGATTATTTGTGGAATTAGAGTTAGCCATTTTACTGCAAAATCGCCGCACCTCATTGCAGTCCTAGTGTCTTAGTCCTTGTTAATGCCGTAGAAATGCGGCACTTTTACGAAGAACCGCGCACCAGCAGTGGGCTGAAATCGAGATTTAACTTTTTTTCCTTCTATCGCTTTCATCAGGAAATTAAAATATTTTATGTCCTTTCCTAAAGTATTTCAACTGACACATACCAGCTTAGAACAAAAAATCATGTTAGGTATTATTATAAAATCAATTACGAAAGCGAGGTTTGAAAAGTTCCAGATGACAGGGCTAGAACATGTATGTCAATACAACGGGCATTCCAGTACTCAAGGTAAGCTTTGCGCATGAAAATGGAAGATACTTCTGTTAACTTTTTACACCAATGGCTTAGGCCAGTCATTTCTACATTGCTATCATCGGAAAGTCACCTAAGTTTCCCGAATCAGCTGTATTTTACCATTGCTCATCTCTCTTATACAGACGGGGGAGAAAAACAAAGTTGTAGGTTTGAGGGGTGAAAGATATATACAGGTGCAGTGGGACTGAATTTACTTTTACAGGCGATCCTCGCTCTAAAAATCAACGATAATAATCAGTAATGATGAATGTAATAATCATAAAAGCCTGGCAGTGGTAGACCTTTAGAGCTTAGATCGTTTGTGAAACCTCCAGTCAGAACGCACCCTTAGGGTATGCTCCGACAGTGGGTTTTCTGAGTCATCGGAGTTCTGAAGTTTTAGTTGGCTAATGATGAAAGAACTGGAAGAACTTGATCGTTAGTGCCCAGATAACCTTTAAGAACCCGCTGTCTGAACGTACCTTTAAAAGACTTTCCGACTCTGTCCTTTTAACCGTAAGTCGGGAACACATCGGCAATGAGTTTGTTGCCGACTGGCCGGCATCCATACAATATGAAATCTGTACCCAGTGCGTAAAATAATAGCTCTTTTTCGACTTAACAAAAATTGACAGCGTTGGTGCATGTATAATTGGTGTACCTCAGCAACGTAACACGTTTGCCTAAATTTTTCACATATTCTACTACCCTACGAATAGAAACTTGTTTATTTGTTCATAACCGTTGCAAATATGCTACGGAGATTTCCCTCTTGTTCTCAATGCTGCTTTCCTGTCTTTAAATACACCTCTGTTTTCCAGCTTTACTCAAATCTCGACCACAATATTTTTGCAATAATAAAAGCAAAAATTGCTGGTTTTTTCTGCTTTATTTTATCCAAAAATGTAAGCAGATTTCATTATCAGTTTGTATTCAAACCGCCTAAATAATTTTAAATGTTGCAAAGATAAGAGCAGTTTCATTTTTTGCTTTGTTTTTCCCCGAAAATAAGCACAGTTTTCATGAACAATTTTGTATACAAACCTGCTACATAAATCAAAGTTTCAATTATTGAGGTTGTTAATTTATCCTCATTTTTAATAACAGCCAAATTAAAAATTTAATTTCTACCTTTAATTCGTCTTTCTTGTCCAACAACCAACTAAACAGGAAAGAACACTTTACACGAGTGGATTTGAGAAAAAGAGTACCAAGCATTGCAAAAAATTTCTCAAATTTAAAGTCAAATCATGTCAAACGCTTTGATTATAAAACATTTTTTCAACACAATAAACTTTTTTTTTTTTTTTTACAATTTGGCTGTGTTTTAGAGATAGCCTCAAATTAAGGCTGCATATCATTATTAGTGCAGTTTTGCAAGGCTGTAAAAATTTTGAGAAGTTGCTTACATCGTTTAAATAAAGAGTAAGCTGTTATAGACATCTATTGTGTTGTGCTTGAAACGGATGAATGTCTCTAAACTGCTGTGGGCCGTAATGTATTGGAATTCTTTTGAGTGCTTCTGTAGAACTATAAATGCTACAGACGCTGCTGTCCATGCATGTAGTGTATCTTTCTAAGCCTTAATAACAAATATTAATTTTGTTTTGTTTGAAATCTACAAGTACCCCTAATATACGTTTTAAAGGAGGATTTCCTATAGAAAGTATTGTTCTCACATTCTTTCGGCTGTTCCTGTAAAAGAATTATAAATGCTGCACAGGCCTTTTTCGATAATGTCTAAATGGTGCTTAAGAATATGCTAAAATTGTGTATGTAGTGTATCATCGGTTACTGCCATACAACCTGCATACATTTTAGTGTGTGTAAGATTCATTGTTTTGTACAGGGGCTCCGAAAAAGAATTATTATACATTACGATCACGTGTTAGGAAAGTCGAATGGAGTCTCACTCCGGATTTCTTTTCCTCTCCTTTTTTCAAAGTAAAACTTTTATGAATAAATTGCTGTTTTACCGTAGTAACAACTCTTTCTTAAATATTTGGCAGTAAATTTTCATTAGCATGGCAACACTAGTGTTGTGAGTAGAAAATGTCTTCGTCGTCACATTAATACATACAGGGGCTGTATGAGTGGCTTCAGTACGCCGCACCCGTAATTTTACTCGGCACTCATCTATTATTAAAACGTATAATGCAGTACACTTATGGCGTTGTACAGCGTGTCCAGCAAAGAACATACTGATATCAAAATTAAAAATCTGGAGTGACTCCACTCGACTTTCCGAACACTTACGATTAAGATCATTAACAAGCATTTAAATAAATTTAAATCGATGAATAATTCAAACATATATACCAAATTGAAACTCAATCGAATGCACCGTTTAAACGCTTGCGCACTTTCAAGAATTTCTCCCCATATGCCATTATGCCATAATATAAAAGAAAGTTTTGTCGTAGCCCTGTAGGAGAACTATAAGTCCTATACACACCAAAATCAATACCGGTCTTAGGATGGTGGTTTATAACATGTATACCCAATTTGAGCTCAATCGAATGTATCGTTTAAACGCTAGCGCACTTTCAAGAATTTCCCCCGATAGGCCATAATGTAAAAGAAATCTTTTTCGTAGCCCTGTAGAAAAACTATAAGTCCTATGCACACCAAAATCAATAACGGTCTTGCGACGGTGGTTTATAACATATATTACCAATTTGAGCTCAATCGAATTTACCGTTTAAACGCTAGCGCACTTTCAAGAAATTCCCCCCATAGGCCATAATGTAAAAGAAATCTTTGTCGTAGCCCTGTAGAAAAACAATAAGTCCTATACACACCAAAATCAATACAGGTCTTGCAACGGTGGTTTATGACATATATATCCAATTTGAGCTCAATCGAATGCTCCGTTCAGGAGCTATCGTGTTCACTCACATACACACAAACACACATACACACACACACACACACACACACACACACACACACACACACACACACACACACACACACACATACATACATACATCTCGTAAAAATAGCATAAATGAATTCAGAAGCCCTCAAAACGTGTAAAAACACCAAAATCTCGAAGTCGAATTTTTTCATGATTACAATACTTTCCTTACATGGTACATGTTCGGAAAGTAATACATGGTACATGTTCGGAAAGTAAAAATGTCGAAGATCAGTAAAAATATGCAGCAAGCGGTATCCTTATTATGCAGTGACGTACACAGACTTCCTTTAAGGGGAAGGAGATTACGGACGTAATGTTAAAAGACGCAATTTTTATGTTGAAAATTAAAATTTTATAGATTTCATGATAAAAAAAAAACTTCGATAAAGGGTATTAAGATTCCCCAAACAACACCCTAATGGATAATTAAAGAACTGTAGAATAAAGATTTTCAAACATCATCTGCAGGCCCCGGCCAGACTAATGTGATCACTAGACATCTTCCACTAGACATGTGAGCACTACCCACAACATCAGTGTTGCCATGCTAATAAAAATATATTCGTAAATATTCAGGAAAGAGTTACCACACTACGGTAAAACAGGAAATTTATTATCACACAAGTTTTACCTTAAAAAAGTAGGGAAAAGATAAAAATCTGGTTTGACTCCACTCGACTTTCTGAACACTTGATAGTAATGCATAAGAATTCTTTTTGTAGCCCTGTACAAAAACTATAAATCCTACATATAACAAAAACTATACAGGATATATGACGGTGAACTATAACGTAGATATTCAATTTTCGCTCCATCGAATGCCCTTTTTAGGAGCTATCGCACTTTCCAAAATTTGCATCCATTGTCCGTAATGTAAAAGAATCCTTTTAGTAGCCCTGTCGTGCTAGGGTAGTCTACAATATATATACCAAATTTGATCCCAATGGTAAGCTCGGTTTATGCAGTTTTCGTGCTTGGAAAGTAAAGATTATGTTTCTGCTGGTGGTCACTTTAATATGTCCAGGGACTGTACGCTCTGGTAGACACTTGACACAGAATATTTTGGCTAAAGGAATCTACTGGAATGTTGAAAGATACAGCACCCACCCCCAATGCTCGATCCTGGTTGTAATTTATATCCATCATTGATATCCATCCGTGCGCAACTGTGGCACCAAATAGTTCAACCTTTTGTAATTTTATAAGTAACTCTTAAGCAATATTATTTCACAATATAAAAGAGCAATCAACTCACCAAAATGTTTGCCATGTTTAAGCAATGTTACAGCAACTGTTAACAACTAAAAGTAACCGTCAAATCTAAGTTTTATATATATATAGATACTATATACCATATAAGGCTTCCTCATAAAAAAAAGACAATATGAAATATTTCCGTTAGTTCTGGTAGACACCAAAAACAATAGATATTGGCTTTTTTTCCGCTTTTGTCACGCCTCTCTCCCAGTGTATAGATGCAAGCACCTATTATGACGTCATATGGTTAAGATGTTCGTTAAATTCGAGAAAATGTCTGTTCTATTTTTTTTTTTTCCTAATGGATGTTTTTCAGCTGCAAAAAGATTACATATGTTAGAGGCGTATTTCCAATAATTGGGCTTTCTGCAGCACAGGTTTTCTTCGTTGAACAAAACAATAGGCTAGTGAGAAACAGCATCGGTGAAATACAAGTGGTATCCTGCTAGAATGTTTACACTCGTCAAGGCTAAAGTTGCTCATTGATTGCATGCTAGTTTATCGTTTTTTATTGGATGATTGGCAAAGAAACTTAACAAAAGTGTTTATAGTTCAGTACCAGCAACCTCTGCTTCCTCTCCTCCCCCCCCCCCCCCAATGAGTTTACCTAAAAATTCTATTAAAAATTTCGTATTTCTGTAACTTGCTAAAGCAATTTGTCATTGCGGGATGAAACATGTGACAAAAAAATTTTACCTTTTCGAGCATGTACCATGCAAGGGAAGTATTGTAATCGGGAAAGCGTTCGAGTTTGAGATTTGTATGTATTGACACGTTTTGAGGTCTTCATAATTCGTTTTTGACATTTTTACAGCGTATGTACTGTATGTGTGTGTGTGTGAGTGAACACGATAGCTCCTAAACAATGCATTCGATTGAGCTGAAATTTGGTACATGTACTATAGGCCACCCTCGAACGACTGGTATTGATTCTGGACTGTACAGGGCCGCACAGTGGTTATGTCAATGAGAATGGTGGACTGCCAAAATGTGAAGGTCCCGGGTTCGGGTCCCGTCGCTCAGCTGTCGATCTAACGGTCTGGAGTTTTGGTAGATTTTCTCCTGATGTAACGTGAATCTGCGTTAGAACACCTTAGAAACTCCTTCTTATAAGGCACCTCCCCCCAGATCGCCCTAGCGTTGCGTTACCATAATCGCACAAACTGGTGTTTAAGGACTTATAGATTTTCTACAGAGTTACAGAAAAGTAATTCTCGTACATTATAGCCTATTGACGGAAATTCTTGAAAGTGCGCTAGTGTCTAAACCAACGGTTCCCAGCCTTTTAAAGTCATGCCCCCCCCAAACATATTCTAACTTACGGTGGCGTCCCCCCCCCCTCACATTTTTCAGCATACAGTCAGTTTTTTATTCTTCAATAATGAACATTCCGTTGCATTTTCTACAAAATAATGTTATCAGTAAAGTTTGAGTGAACATTTTAAGCGAAAATCGATACATTCTTTAAGTAAAAATGAAAATAAAAAAGATGACTTTCAGTGAAATGCTTCACTACTTGGTCTTTGGTTTTACTCGCGCAGCACCTGTTGGGAAACGCTGGTCTAAACGGCGCATTGGATTGCGCGCGAATTGCGTATGTATAGTAAAGGTCACTGTCTTACATACAGTGTATATTTTGGTGGGTGTAGGGCTTAGAGTCTTTTACAGGGTTACAAAAAATTATTCTTATACATTGCAACCTAATGCACTCAAGTTATTTGAAGCGCACTAGCGTCTGAAACACTACATCCGATTGAGTTGAATCAAATTTATTTAAACGCTGGATAAAAAGCTAAAGTGTTCGGAAAGTCAAATGGAGTCACTCTCACTCTAGACTTTTTTTTATTTGAAAGCCTAATATTGAATTACGAGGCTAATAATCTCAACTTATTCAACTTATAATGGAACGTTCTGTTGAAATGTTAAAATTATTAACGCAATAAATTATTAGGTACGATCGTCTCTACTACTACTTATATTTTCCTATCCAATATTTCGGGACAATATTCTGTAATTGAATAATAGTCAATCGTCAAATGAACTGATTTGCTCCGTTAACGTGCGGCATCAAGAATTCTCCGCATTTTACCTAAATAGTGTGCACACTAACGACTTTGGTATCGCTAAAGTTCAAAAATTTGATTCTCTTATTTCCTTTCCCTACTGCTTGACCCTATAATGATCTCCTTATCTCCTTACTCCTACAAATGCGAGATATCTCCGTGCTTTTTAATATATTTAAGTCAAACATCAATAAGCAATCACTTGGCACTGGGCAGGATTAGGGAATGCAATCCCGATCCCGCGGGAACGGGATCCCGCACAAATATTTGCAGGACTAGTCCCGCTGGATTACGATCCTAATCTCGCGGGATTGATACCGAGAAATAAATTATTTTTTCTTAAAATTGGACGCCGCTTTCCCAGCCAATAGACCGAAAATTTTTGAATATTCATGTCTTTCATCTAACAATAAACGAATCCATAATTACAAATTTTAATTTAAAGTTTTATTTTTTTTAAATTATCTTCCGATGGGAGTCTGCATCCAACATCTAAATCTAAACACCGTAATCTAAACTTTCCAAAATCCCCAAGTGAACTGAAATATTTCATACTAATTTATCTCTTAGCGAACAATCATGAATTAATTATAAAAAGTTTTCATTTTAGTTATTAATTTTTTTAATTCACACTTTTAATTATTTTACTAAAATGAAATCTAGACTAGGAAATGATTCATTGGATGGGTTCGATTTTGTACGTTCTTTTTTCAGCAACTCAGAAAATAACGTAAGTATGTGAATGTATTTTTCAGTAAATTCCTCAATTTTAGAAACTAACATAACTAATACTAATAAAGACATAACTTACTGTATTATTCTGAAAATCATGATTATAATTTTCATATTTCTGTAAGTTATTGTATAAATTATCTCATAAGATTAATTATTATTATAAGTAGCTCTAGTGCTTAAAATCTTATACTTTTCTCTGTTGAAATGAAGCCCTAGCTAAATGAAATGTCAATCCCGCGGGATTGCGGGATCCCTCGGATCAATCAATCTCAATCCCGAAATCCCGCAAGACGAAAAACAGTGCGGGATTGCATTCCCTAGGCAGGATTCAAGGGGGGAGGGGGGGGGGAGGTGATTGAAAATGTACCGGCCTTATTCATCAAACTCTTGACATGCGAATTAATTCAAACTCGCGTGTTAAAGTCATCAGTTAGGTCATCGGTAAGGTATCTTACCGATGACTTTAACCCGGAGTTGTAGGATTAATCCGCTTGTCGAGCGTTTCGGTGAATAAGACCGTAAATATACAAATGACAATGAGTACCACAAATGAGTGTGCTTGTAGCAAAAAACCAAATGCGATGTAACTGAAAGTGTCACCGATCTTTAGATTGTACCAAAAAGTAATCACATTTATCACATCATTTACCATATGTTACCACGTTTACCATGCTTTTATCATATGTTTTGCTCAGTTGTAATAATATTTTAAATCGTTTGATTCTTTTTTAAATTATAGTTTTATAGTTGATTGGTGAGGTGATTGATCCTATCATCTAATTTGTTGATAGTTTGATAGTGTTTTGATTCCTTGGATATCGAAAAATAAATAAATTATGTTAATTTAAGGGTACAGAAACGTTGCTGTTGTTCTAGCAAAGATCTTATTTTCACTTCAACGAGTGGCGCAGTAGGTAATGTTGCAGATTATCTGGGTAATTTGTGGATTAGCTAGGTAATTTGAGAATTGAAACAATCTTTGACACTTTAACAGATCGCCCTAGTTAATTTGCGCATTACCTAGATAATCTGTAAAATAACTGATCTCTCCTTTTTAGACGTAAATATACACTAAAGCAATTATTATAGAAACAAGTAGAAGTCGGTGCTAAATCCAAGAAATATAAGTTCAGAGAACTCAACATTCATCTGATTCGGGTATTAGGGGGTGTTTATCATCGATTAAGCAACCACCAGACATGATAAGGGCAAGTATATTTAATACAACAGTTATTTTACACCCACTTCGAAAAATATTCGAGTGCAAGCTGTATTTCTAAACATAGTTTTGTAGTTAATTAACTAGTCTTTCAGATAAAGACATAGCTCTAAAGAAGTAAGAGAAGTTGTTAATTGTACATCACATGATTAATTTTTTATGAGGCCGTACTTTAAATAAGAAACTGGCATAGGTATTCTGACTCACATTGCAATAAATTTTTGAGAGGGAACATCAGAAATAACTCAAATTTCATGTTAAGTATACATCAATAAACAGCGCCTTATTGCTTGGCAGGATTCCAAATATGATATTCTATAGTGAACAGAACATATCCCCCCCGATTTTCCTAAAAATCTGTATGTTTAACGTAGTAAGAAAATATATTGGACCACCTCGGAATAGAATTCCCGAATAGAATGCAAACTGCATTCGGAGTAAAAAAAAATGTAGCATTCAAAATTATTACGTGTTCATCGGGACTTACATTCGCCGGCATGAACTGGACGCTTTTTTTTTGATGGAACTGTCTGTGGCAGCTGTGTACTGTGCTAGTAACCATTCATACATATTTTTCAAGAACTTGCCCTCAATGTTTCTATTATTATTACAGTGAAACATGTGAAGCTGACCTAGTTAACCGAGAACGGAATGGCTTAGTTACTTTAACATTGTGTGAAGCCTTTATAAGTTGGCCACCTGTCTGACTTGTATGTTGACCAGATAATCAGATAGAATTTGTCCCAAAGCATAGCTTAAAACCTTTGTAAGTTGAAAACTTCCAGAATTTTTTCTCTTTCTTCTAAAAACTTTTATATTTTTTTTCTATTTGTCTATAAAACTTTTCGACAAAGCAAAATTAATAACTATTTCAGTCCAGATTCTTAATGCATTATTCATCTGTATTCCTTATGTAAGTAAAAAATTTTTTTGTAACTACAGTAGTACGTATACAGTAGTAGGTATGTGTGAAGTTCAAAACCCTTAATACATACGTATACTATGCAAAATGTATTAACACAGTAATAAATTCAGTTTCTTAATTAAATTAACTTTGTTTCTGTTCAACTTACTACTGTACGCAGTAAACATAGTAATTGTACGGAGTGTGACATTATCCAATAATTAAAACGTAATACAGTAATATGTACGCAATGTTTAACCCTAATAAACAATATTATTCCTATTTTGTATCATTTTGATTTTAAAATTTTCATAATTTTGTAGTATACTGCATATAATGACTATGTAGTGCATAAGTACGCATGTGATAAAATACGAAAATCAAAAAGTAAGTATTGTACCCTTGATAAGTTGACCACCTGTCTAAGTTGACCACGGAAATCTAGAATCACTGGGTGGTCAACTCGGCAGGTTTTACTGTATTATTATTAGTAGTAGCAGTAGCAGTAGTATTCTAAATCAACCATGTTGTGTAAGTGCAAGTTGCCGTTTTCATAAGAAAGATTCATTTTATTCTTACAGGTAAAAGACAAAACCTGATCTTTTAATTTTCGTTCATGGTCAGGATGCTGTACAGATAGACGAAGAAGTTTAGTGACACAGTAATACAATTTCGAAGAAGTCTGTCACACTACTGGCTTGACTCTTCATTACTTCCTCCTTGATTGCTCGCACCCCATCCGCCTCGTCCTCCACCGCCGACTTGTCCTCCCCATTCACCGCCCATTTGTCCTCCCCATCCACCGCCGCCCTGTCCTCCACCGCCGCCCCGTCCTCCGCCGTTCTGTCCACCACCCCGTCCTCCATGTCGGTGTCCTCCTCCTCCTCCTCCTCTGGGTGGCGGTCCTCCGCCTCCGGGTCCTCCTCTAGGGGGCGGTCCGGGAGGTCCTCCGTCGTCACCGCCTCCTCCCTGCCCTCCGTAGTCGTCCTCATCGCCTCCTTCACCGCCGAACTGCGACTTCGCATTCGGGAACAGAGAGATGCACACAGCAGCTAAGAGAAGTGACGTCAGCTGCAAAAAAAAAAAAAAGAGAGAGAGTAAAAGAAATGTTTAGTTGGAACTACAGTACAACCTCGATACCTCGAAGTCGAAGAGACGAAAAAAAAAAATTCGAGATATCGAGTTTTCGAGATTGTGAGGTGAAATGGAAGGTGGTCAGTTTGTGAGGGAAAACACGTTTATTCGAGATATCAAGGTTCGAGATATCGAGATTGCATTGTATAAGCCTTTCTAAGGTAGGCGGCTGGACTGATAAGATATCCGTACCGCAAGCCATAATGCTCATGGCAGCACAAAAATCTGACGTGGACACCACGACTTCAATGTCCGTTTATTAAATTATACAGTGTCCACGTTATTTTCGCAGCCGTTAGTCTTAAATGTGTACTGCCCGTAACAAAAATTTCAATATTAGATGCAGAGTACAGATATAAAAAATTTGAAGAGAAAAAATCTGAAATTCTTCCTGATTTTACTTACGCACTTGGCTGGAAGAATTTCAGGTTTTTTTTTTTTTTTTTTTTTTAATCTATTCAATCATTTCTGCCATAGAGAGGAAAATGATATCTGTAAGTGCTCCTATAGACTCCTGTTTGCATCATTTTGTTGCTGAAAATGGCATCCTTTGTTGTTTCGCCCCTAGTGCAGAAATATTTTGGATGAGTGCGTATTGGAAAATCTAAAGTATCCATTTCAGTTATGACATCGGATCCTCGATCGGAATTTAATTCTATGTTAAAATCTCCTACTAAAACAGTCTTACAATCATCCTCCTTCAGTAACGTTTCGAATAGAGCGTCTCATTTATCTTCATAAGAAATTCGAGGACTAGCGTATGTAACTGCAAATCTCTCTCTATCTTCAATATACGCAATGACTATATGAACACCCTAGGCACGGGTAAAGTGCTTCATATTCTTTTTATAAAGCTTTCCTCTATAAAAATCATAACTCCAGATGGCTTTCTGTTTTGGAAACCATTGTCTATCCGTTCGACCCAAGTGAATCCTGATATTTGAAAATCATCTGAAGGGATAGTCCATGTTTCCGTTAGCAATATCAAATCACTCTGCAGAAAACATGAATCAGACAGAAAAGTGACCACGGCGCGCCGCGTAGACAAAAATCCCGTGCTTGAAAGAAATAGCACCCGAGTGCTAATAAGTAATAAACCCGCTGTCTAAATTTCTATACGGTCCCCTGATCCGTACATTCATATTTACAAAAAACTTGCCCACAAAGGGGAAAAAAAACGCATAGTGTGGGGATCGTACACAAATAGAAGAACATATCGCCCTTGTGTGTGACTTAAAAAGCATTCTATAACGCCTTGGGTCCGGGTTCGAATCCCGCCTAGGGCATGGATGTTAATTTGTCCGTCCTTTCATAGGGGGTAGTGTTGGCTTCCTACTGGGTGCCGCCATAACAAAATGGCCGCAATACCTTCGGGTAGTTGTAGTGGACACTAATCGGCAAGTGCCTGCCCGTTGGAAAATATATATATATATGTTACAGTGAAAACTCGAAATCAGTCAAAACCCGAATTAACTAGGGAAAACGCGTTCTAACTGAGAGCGTTAGGTAAAGCCCGAATGAACTAGGGAAAATGCGTTCTGACTGACCGCGCCAGGCAAAACCCAATTTAACTAGGGAAAACCCGTTTTATTCCAGTAGCAGTAGCATGTTATCGAGGGACCTCTACAGCGGTGGTATATTTTCCAAGGGCCCCCTAAAGCGATGGTCGGACCCACTGATGTTTTTTGGGTCTCGCAAAGGGCCAGGATTAGCATATTTTCGAGGGGGCCCACAAAAGCGATAGCCGGACTCACTGATGTTTTTGGGGGTTTCGCAAAGGGCCAGCGTTAGCATATTTTCTAGGGGGCCCACTAAAGCTATGGCCGGACCCAGTGATGTTTTTTTTGGGTCTCGAAAAGGGCCAGAGTTAGCATATATTCGAGGGCTCCCCCCCCGGAAGCCATGGCCGGACCCACTGATGTTTGTTTTTTTTGGTCTCGCAGAGGGCCAGCATTAGCATATTTTCCAGGGAGCCCTCTAGAGCGGTGGCCGGAGGCAGTGATGTTTCTTTCGGTCTCGCAAAGGGCCAGCGTTTGCATATTTTCGAGTGGGAGAAAGATCCAATTTTTAATGCATAAAGCATTAAGACTTCGGAATTCACTTGGGAAAACGGGTTTTCCCGAGCGCTGCCAGTCAGAACGCGTTTTGCCTAGTTAATTCGGGTTTTGACTGATTTCGGGTTTTAACTGTAACATATATATCCCTGTCAAAAGAACGAGCTACGAGCTTTTAGGGTAAGCATGACCATGACAAAAGTATTGCTCTTCAAGTCAATACTCAGTACATAATATTTGCCTAATCAGTGCTATTGAAGAGAAAAAAAAATGCATATTTCGTGACCTCTTACAATTTTAATAAAGTAATCTGTATTAATAGCATAGTAGCTTTCTTGCAGATTAATTCAAGCAAAAACATAACGCAATAGAAATAAAAGAACTGTAAGCGATAAATATCGCCATCTTGTTTTCTCATCCCATGGAGATTTCTTTCGAGTTTCATTCTGCTTACGACCCCTGAAAATACGTAAATGATGATATGTGTACAGTAGTTTAAGTCACTAAACGCCATTAGTCTTATCTCTGTGAATATTGGTTGTACAAATATATGGAACTCTTTTGTGTTTGCAGTGTTTCTGTATAGGCAAGATTTCTCTAAATAAGGGACCTGGGGGCTGCATAAAAATTTAGGTTTGTTTGTTTGTTTTTTCACTCTTCAAGTTTTTTCTCGCTTCAATTTTTTTTTTACTTCATCTTTGATCATTTTGGCAACTAAAAGTATGCATATAGGGCTAATGGTTGCGAAAACAAAGATAGTTCAGTTTAAACGTAGGCACGTTGTAGTAAAACCTCGATACAACGCCACTTAAGGGACCCAATAAAACTATCGTTCTAGAGGAATTTATATCGAGGAGAGTTTATATTGTGTATGGAAATTTCGCAGGACAGCAAAATTTTAGCGTTATAGAGGGATTTATCTTTGTATCGAATATTGTTATAGCGAGGTTTTACTGTGTAAACTTTTGATGCACTTGATTCAAACTTACTGAATTTGATTGAGATTTTGATACTTCAATAACACTAAGGTTTGGCAATTTCTTGTCCAATATGAAAAATACAGCCAAGTTGGGTTTAGTGTTAGGAACTTATTTTTGTCGGTAAATTTGACGGTATTTTGCCAAATGTCGACAAGCTTGGTGATAGATGGCGAGATGGCCCAAACAACTACTGTCTTCTATAGACTTATGACATATATTAACATTGGTCATGGGCTTGTATGTATTGGAAATCATTTAGCTGACCCTGGCAATGAACTAACCACTCAGTTAAAATAAATAAAAACTTTGTGAAAAAAACACATATAAAATGTTACTTATACATCTTATAAGTAACATTTGATGTGTGTTTTTTTCACAAAGTTTTTATTTATTTTATCTTTTAAGACCAGTATATTGAGTGTTTTTTTTTTTTTTTTCGTAACTACTCAGTTCATTCCAGTCAAAAAAGGAACTGCACAACTAGATGTTACATGAGTCCTAAATATGAAACTTCAACTTTCTACTCCAAATTATTTTTCAGTTGTGCGAGTTAGATACGTCACGAAAAAGAAGTAGTCAAAATGGATTCACGGTTGGTGAAAATGGATCGCGCATGCACATATTTGTGCCTACGCACATGCATACGTTGTGACGTCAAGCAGAAACTCGTTAAAGTTAATTTAGAGGTAGTCCAAACTGATTTTTCCATCAAAATCTGAATACTGAAAATTTTCACAATCACTATATTTCCTTTTACTTCGTACAAGGAAGTAATAATGCCATACAATAATGGTGCTACAAACTGATGGTCTCCATAGAAAATAGTGTACGCACGTATGCAGGATTTATAATTCTTTCAAAGAAACACTCAAAAGAATTGTAATACAATATGGCACTTACGGAATAAAATTCGTTAGGTTAAATTGTTTTGTAAGCTTTGTTTTAGGTTAAATTGTTTTATTGGTTTAACAAAAGTTTGTTTGATTCAATAAAATATGCCTTTTTGAATTAACAAAACTTTTTGTTGGATGTAGAACCAATCATATTAAACAGAATCTTTCTACAACCAATTTACGCATGCGTCAAAGATATTGCAAGGCAGTTGAAAATTTGATTTGACAGTTCGGAGAGTGACGTCCGTTATTAATACGTTTTAACCATTTGTGGTATCACATGCAAGACTTTATTAATCCATTGGAGGGTTTCTGAGTTTCCCGAAAGTTTCAGATGTAAGCCTAATTAGTTTATATTCATTGAAATTTATATTTTTACGTTAGTGTTTATATGTATCTGCAGACTTCGTTTAAACCGACTCAGTGTCGATTCTCTCTCTCTATATATATATATAGATCTTGTTCAAATTTTCAGTCGTTAATAAAATACTTTTAATTCATCTACTCAAGTTCAAACACATTTTTTTAAACTTGTAGTGAAAGACACTTGACGTTAATACAGTTTTTTTTTCAAATATTATTTCATTAATCAAATTTAATTTTAGATCCTGTTACGTGGGATTAAAATGAATGAAAACAATAAACTAAACAAACAAACCTAATCAACGGTATCGAACATTGCTTCACAAACGGCCCTGCATTAATTATTTGATTAATTAAATTTAATAAAAAAATAACTAAAATAAAATTATTCTTTGTTGACCTAAGTAGGAATTGACTTTTTTTTAAATTATATTACTTTTTTAAGTCAAACTACAACTTTGATCAAGTCAAATAATCTAGATCTCATTATAATGAAAAGTCTGAGTAAATATACATGGTTATTTAATTTCATCACGAAAATAAAAGCTATTCTGATTGCCATATCAAGATTGTAACATTGAATTTCTGCACATTAAATTTGTAGATATGTAAAAACACTGAATTAAAAATGTAAATTTTGATGCATTGATAAACTAATTAGACTTACCTCTGAAAATTTCAACCAAACTATTTAGTTGATTAAAAGTTTCAGTGGTAAGTCTAATTAGTTAATTAACATAGTAATTCAGCAAATTGAATTAAATAATAGTAAACTCAGCAAAATAATTTCACGGCCTCAACAAAATAATTTTGTTAAAAGAGTCAGAAACACTGGTTAACAAAAATGCTGTTAATTCAACGAATTAATTTAGTTTGATAAACCATTTAAACCAATACTCTAACAAATCATTTGATTTTTTAAGCAAATACTAGTAGGTTAAACTAACGAAATGTTATGTTGAAAAAAAACCAGTATTCTTAACAAAAATTGTTCAAGTTGTTAATTTAACGAAAATTTTGTTGGCGCTATTTCATCAGGATAATTTGTAGCTTTAACAAAGTTTTTTTTTTATTCAACAAAATTTTTTCTTCAGTGCAACTAACTCCTCTTGTAACACTTTCAGGTCTGAGCTATTAAGTATATCTCCTTGTGTACCAGGGATTTTTTTGGTACTTTTCAGGAGTTCTTTAAAAATACTTGAAAGTATATTTGAATGCTTTTTTAATTAAAAACTTCAAGCTGTTTTTATTCATAACTAGCTGAAGTACCCGTCCTCGACGGGTTAGTGAATGCAAATTTCCAAAAAGCAAGAACTTTCGTCAGCATTGTAGGAGTACACAGAATGAATGTAATATGTTGCCAAAGTAAAGAAGGCGAAGTTATGATTTTTATGTATTGTTTAAATATTACAGGTTAGAGAGTAACTAAGTAATATCATTTCATTCGCTTTAGTCGTAATTCTGTGATGCGCGAACGAATATTTACGAATTAAAATAATTTTCGCAAAATCTCAAAATTTAATCAACATTTTTGAAAAATTCGAAGCCTAGAATTTAAGTTGAGTGACAACCTATCCTGTCACCCAAATTCGTTTCATTCCCTGCAGTCTTTATTTCGTGATGCTGGAACAAATTTTCAGCATTTTGAAACGATTTTCGCAAAATCTCAAAATGTAATCAAAATATTTTTTAAATTCTCAACGCCTAAAATTAAGATTAGCAACTACCTATCATATCAATAAATTTCGTATCATTCGTATTAGTCGTTATTACGTGATGCTTGCAGAAATATAAACTATTTTGAGAGAATTTTCACAAAATCTCAAAATCTAATAAAAATGTTTAAAAAATTGGACTCCTATAGTTTATGTTGAGCAACCATCTATCGTGTGACCAAATTTCATATCATTCGCTTTAGTCGTTATTACGTAATGCGGGAACAAAGATTCACTCAGTTTTAAACGATTTTCACAAAATCTCGAAATCTGATCGATTTTTCTTTAATTAGATGCTTCTAGTTTAAGGTGAGTGACCACCTATCATTTCACCAAATATCATTTTTTCACCTTTGCAGTTATTACGTGATGTGCGAACACAAATTTACGCAGTTTGAAACAATTTTCGCAAAATCTCAAAATCTAACCAAGATTTTTTTTAAATTGGACGCCTATGTTTTAAGTTGAGTGACCACCTATCATGTCACTCAATTTCATATCATTCGCTTCAGTCGTTTTTACGTGATGCTTGAACACAAATTTACGCAGTTTGAAACGATTTTCGCAAAATCTGAAAATCTAATCAAGATTTTTTAAAAATTCGACGCCTATGTTTTAAGTTGAGTGACCACCTATCATGACACCCAATTTCATATCATTCACTTCTGTCGTTTTTACGTGATGCTTAAACAAAAAATGCGTCACGGACAGAATGACAGAACGACAGAAGGACAGAACGACAGAAGGGCAGAATGACAGACAGACAAACTTTTTTTTGAGGGTCGCATCGGATTCCCGGGTGCTTGAAACGGATAGAAATCGCAAAATTTTTGAATTCCAGAAATGTACAGACAAAAGTCTAATTCTATTTATATAGATGAAGGAACTATTTAAATGTACTAAGAATCAATATTTATTGAGAAATTACTGAAAAAAGCATGTTTTAAACTGTTTTAAAAAATGGTCGATGTAAGAAATCATTTTTATACGCAACTAGCTGAAGTACCCGTTCTTCGCACGGGAATGAATGGACTTTTTGATATTACGATTTGTGGTGATTACTATTTATTGTAATAAAGAGATATAGCAAAATGGATATCGCTTTATATTGTGTTCAATAACCATGCATACCGAATTTCAAGGCGATCGTTTGTACGGTGCAGAAGGCCATGCGGCGTAGCGCAATCTAGTGGCGAGTTTTAGCAAAACGGATACGGCGAAAATATTCTTCGCATTCAGATATCGATGAATACGATATTTCAGGACGATCGGCTGGACAGCCCTGACGACGCGACATCTAGTGGCAAATTATATAGGAAAATGGATAGCGCCAAACTCCCCCGTGTTCAAATATCTATGTATACCTATTTTCATAGCGATCAGTTGCACAGTCAAGAAGTGATACACTGCAGCGCGATCTAGTGGTTAATTAAAGTAATGATTTTCTACAGTGCCGTCAAGTGGCGAGTTATAGCAAAATGAATAACGCCAAAATATTCTTTGTTCAAATAGCTATGTATACTGATTTTCATAGCGACCGTTTGAATGGTCAAGAATTTGGCCTGCTGCAGCGTCATCTAGTGGCGAGTTAAAGTAATAATCCATTGCAGTGCCATCTAGTGGTGAGTAACATCAAAAGGAACACAGTTAGAATATATTCTTCGTGCTGAAATGTGTAAGTATAAGAAATTTTATGCCGATCAGTCGAACGGTATAGAAGTTGATGTGTTGCAGCGCCATTTAGCGGCAAGTTACAGCAAAATGGATACTGAAAAATATTCTTCGTGTTCTAATATCCGCGTGTACCAAATTTCAACGAAATCGGTTGGACGATATTCGCATAGTAAACGGCTAAACGGAATAGAATTCGACGTTCTGCTGCGCCACCTAGTGGCAAGTTAGAGGAAAACGGATAGCATAAAAAGCTTCTCAATGATAAAAGACTTAGGTGAACCAAATTTCATGGTGCGACGGTGGAGTTTTTCAACCTCATACACACATACCAACATTCATTTTTATCTATAACCAGTATCATTATATATCCCAGTCTCAAATAAAATCCACTTTCAAATCTGGCCTCGCCAAAAGCCTCACCAAAGTGCCAACATACGCCATTTTGCAAGAGTTTTTTCAGGAAATCATTCGAAGCATTGACTTAGCAGCAATCAATATGGGAAATGGTTTGGCCGCCAAAAAGTAAAGCACACATTTATTTGAAAAGGGGAATCTCTTAATACAACCGAATTTTTTTAAATTATCAACTATAACGTGTTTTATTCATCGTTACTCCGATGTACTAAATGAGAAGATTTCAATTTTCTGAAATTTGGCGGAATTCCCCCAACTTAAATCAATGTACTCAATTGGCGAGAATTCTGAAGACAGATCGCTTGAAATCCCTTAATAACTGCATTATTTCTTCACGGATCATTAAAATTTAACGCTGTATTCTAATAAAACCTTTGCACTTGCTTTCAAAAATCTATTTCCTTAAGCTCTCAATAAATTACGCCAAGCCGAAAGCTGTGCAAACCGCTAGAACTCACTTTCTCAAAATCAGCATTTGAGCCATTTTATTTTTTCGCCAAACTAAAAAAAAAATTACATATTAGCCTCGGAAATCTTCAATTCTTATTGTTTTGCGTATAAAACATTTCATTCCTGCTCCGATTTCCCATGCACACGATATTATAATAAAAAATTAATAATCTTACAAATATAAACTAACAAAAAAAAATCATTATTATTCTTTTATTTTTACTTTGAGAGTTTAAAACATCTTATTCGGCAAAATCGCCACACATGGCAACCACGATCCTTATTTCACACTTTTTTCACTACAGGGGTTACAATTACGGAAAGGTTTTTGCATGGAGAACATAAAAAATCTCTTAAATTCCGGGAACGGGTGGACTTTCAAAGTTTTAAAGTGGACTATGATTTATTCTATATTATTTTACATATCTGTGCAAAATTTCAGGCTGATAGGTCCATTTTTGTGGATTTGTATACAACTCAAATCCACAAACAAACAAACAAACAGAATTTCATTTTTATTTATAAGATTTTACAGATTTCCCCAATAAAAACTTAGACAAATGTTATACAAATACCTGAAAATAGGTTTTATTTGCTATACTAAAGAAATGTTTTCGCTTACTTCGGCTTTCAAAATTTCTATTTCTCTTGTCAACACATGCAATAGCCCTTTCACGGAAAATTTATCTCAGACTAAGCAACGCCTCCTTGATCTAAAAATAGAATTTCCTATGTCGGCTTGGAATCGTAACGGGTTTTTCAACCCTTCTGCTTCCCCTCTGTTGGCTTTTATTTTGGCATACTTTATTTTGATGCCACGCTCCAACTTTCAAAATCACCCAAACGGTTTGATTACTTTAATCGCATTGGTCTAAATTTATTGTAACTCTATAATTGGCGTTCGTTATCTCGGCCAAGTTTATGTTCTCGATAATCTCAAGTTCTGTGTTGGCATATATATATATATTTTTTATTCACTCCACAGCTTATCGATTTTAAAATAAAGGCGCAATTTTTATAACGCTGATTTAATTGTTTATGTTAAACTGCTTCTTCAATAAACATAGTTTTAAAGAATCGGATGTCTGTGTGATTTTATGTTTTGCAACTAAGTGTGTTATCGAACTTGTCATTTTGCTGCCTCATCGCTAATTAATTAGGAATTTAATATAATATTGAAATTTCTTCATTCGAAATAAACATTATTTCGTAAAACCCATACTTTTTTCGACTAAAAAGGCTCGTAGGCAATTTTTGAAAAGAGCACGAAAAGATATAGTCTGTATTTTTATAGTTCAGAAAGTTAAAAGTTGATCCCGAGTTCTAATACAAGGTCTTGCAAAATTACATTAATAGTGGTGCAGAGAGAGAGAGAGCTTTTTTGAAGTTATATCCAAAATCTTGCCAAATCTTGCCACGACACATTGCCACAAAGCGATCTATCTGGGGCAGGTGCCCCTCCACTTGCCCTCCTCTATATGGGTCTCTGGCTATAAAGCAGCCTTTCCTATGGGATGCATGCAGTACCAGTTTCGCATCAATGACGCCCACGGGGTAGCGAAAGAACTGTCCTATAGCATCTTGGATACGGGTTCGACTTCCAGCTGGGCGTCCGTCCCGTCAGACTGGGTAACTTTGGCTGCACACCAGGTTGTCCCCCATAATAAAATGACCAATTCTCCAGGCGTTAGTAGAGGCGAATGCCTAATGGGAAAGTACCCGATCTTTCAAAAAAAAAAAAAAAAAATCTAAAATTCTTCCAGATTTTATATACGCACTCGGCTGGAAGAATTTCAGACTTTTTAAAAATCTATTCAATCCATTCTGCCATATAGAGGAAAATGATGACTGTAAGTGATCCTATAGACTCCCGTTTGCATCATTTTGTTGCTGAAAAGGGCATCCATTATTGTTTGGCCCCTAGTGGTGAAATGTTTCGGATGAGTGCGTATAGGAAAATCTAAAGTATCCATTTTAGTTATGAAATGGGATCCTCGATCGGAATTTTAATTCTATTTTAAAATCTCTACTAAAACAGTCTTACAATCATCCTCCTTCAGTAACGTTTCGAATAGATCGTCTAATTTTTCTTCGTAAGAAATTCGAGGAATAGCGTATGTAACTGCAAATCTCACTTTATCTTCAATATTCGCAATGACCCTTTGAACACCCTTGATCTGGCTCGTGTAGGCACGGGTAAAGTGTTCCATATTCTTTTTATAAAGTTTTCCTCTATAAAAATCATAACTCCGGATGGCTTTCTGTTTTGGAAACCACTGTCTATCCGTCCGACCAAACTGAATCCTGGTATTTGAAAATCATCTGAAGGGATAGTCCATGTATCCGTTAGCAATATCGAATCACTCTGCAGAAAATATGGATCACACGGAAAAGTGACCACGGCGCGCTGCGTAGCCAAAAATCCCGTGCTTGATTGAAATAGCACCCGAGTGCTTAAAAAAAAAAAAAAAAAAAAAAAAAAAAATCAGTGGACGTCTGGCTCCACCATGGCCGAGTAGATAAGACACCTAACATGGTAGACGGCTGAAATGGGGGAAAGTCCAGTGTTCTGACCTACCGTGCGACTGTCGATCAAACGGTCGGGAGTTTGGGTCGGTTTTTCCAGATGTGACGTGAATACGCGCTAGAACTCTTCAGAAAGTTCTCCATCGAAAGCACTCCACCATGCTTTCCAGATAGCCCTCTTGGTCATAACAGCACAAGCAAACAATGGATGCCTACTGACGGCAGATAGAGACGGACAGACAGACAAAAAAAAACATAAACTCTTCAATTTCATCGGAAAGCAACAGAAAAAGAGTGACAATAGATATACAGTCAAACCCGCTTAGAAGAATATTGGTTAAAGGAATATCCCGCTTATTGTAATAAATTTTCAGTGAACCAAACCGTAACAATTAGTCAATGTTATCCAGGATAATAGGATATCCCGCTTATTGTAATAAATTTACGTGGCCATTTCGATATTCCATTAAGCGGGTTTCGACTGTATCTCAGTAAAAGAGAAACTCACCAGAACGTTTGCCATGTTTAAGCTGTTTTAACAGTATCTGTAAAAACTAGTGAAGTACCTGGGGGAAGCATGGTTTTTATACACGAGTCCTCTCCACATTAAAATAAAAATAATGACACTATATCAGACGATATGTTTGAAAGCAAAACCTCTCGTATACGCGGCAAGCAATAAATCTGGACATTTGTTACTGTCACGTCTTTTAATGAATGTACGGAAGTGTTTTTACCTGTCATGACGTCGTATCATTAGGATGTTCGGCAAAACTCTTAAGAAAAGGGTTATTTATTATTTATTTTCTCCGTGTAATAAAAGTTTCTGCTTCGTGCAGCGGCCATCACAGTATGTCGGAGGCGAATTCATGTAATTGAGACTTTAACTATTTTTTTTTATATTCCTTTGTAGGTTTCTTCGTAGAACAAAACAATAGCTTATAGTGAATTATAACTTATAACTGGCATCCGGTCAGAATATTTAAAATCGTCAAGGCTAAAGTTGTACGATATGATTTGTTGCTAATCATTGGCGTTTCATAACCGTTGAGGCAAAGGCCCTTGCGAAAGTGAGGGGGGGGAGAGAATCAAATCCTTAACCCTTTGAGGCGCAACCCTTTCCCAATGCTGAAAAAAGGGCAGCCGTTGCCATCGCTCGATTTATTTACCAGCAAGATGGCGGACGATCGAAACGTTCATCGCGTGCCACAGATCTAGAGACCCTTTTTTTGACGACATCTGACTGTGCCGCACAGCCAGCTGTCGTCAGGAAAAGGGTGTTCATCAGCTGTTCTCGCATTCTTCCATTTTTCAGCAGATGTCAGTGCCGTTAAAAAGAATCGTGACCATTTTTTTTACGGGAAATGACGGGCTAAAAATTAAAGGATTCTCCTGGAGCTATGTCACCCGCAACTATTTTGATAGAAATCCAATCTATTCTTCGTGACTGGCAACAGTCAAAACGTCAGAATTTGGTGTTCCCAGAGAGGGTACACTGCGCGTTAAAGGGTTAACACTCGCAAAATTCCATTAAACTTGGCAAAATTAGAAACCTAGTTGGCAAAATTGGTGAAAAAATTTTAACGAAAACGATAATTTACTTTCTATTTCTAGTACACTTGGCAAAATTATGCAAACCCAGTTGGCAAAAGTTAAAAGTTGGTAATATAGTTGATAAAAAAGTAATCATTTTTTTTATCGATAGCTAACTTGGTAAAAATCGTAGTTGGCAAAAATCGATAGCTGACTTGGCAGTTTATCGACATTCCCTCCCCCCACACCCTCCTAAAAAAAGTCTTAGTTGAGGCTGTAGTTGAGGCCCGTGGCAAAACCATCGGCAGGAACATACACCTATACGTATATACAGGGAGGGGGCCATCCCCCCCCCCTCTAGCTCGCAGCTCACAGACCTATAACATTATTCCCAACACTTAGAAAAATACTAGAAAAATTAATACTAAATAACGGTGAATACTTATTATCATTAACAGACAAAATACATCCGAATCAACATGGCTTTGTAAGAGGGAAATATGTACTAATATACTAATAATGGACTGTGATTCATTTTGGTACACATACTTCGCTAGAATTTTATGGGAAAAAAAGTAAATTCTAATATTCAAGCCTAAATTCTATTTTCAGAACAATTATTTATTTTTTAATTTTCAAAATTGTAAAAAATGAAAAAATAAAAATATTTTTCTAAAGCTTTAATTTTATTTTAAGATATATTTATTTGTGTTTTAAGTTTTCAATTTCCTTTTAAATTTTCATTTTCATTTTTAAATTTTATTTTCAGAGATTTATTTTTCTTTTTTAATTTTCAAAATTGTTTCCAAAAAACAGAACGAAAGAATGTATTATATATGTATGTTTGTGTGTGTGTTCAGATTTGTTACAAAAGTGCAATACTGTGAGCCATTGTAAATTATTGTAAACTAACTGTTTTTATACCTGTATTTATATTTTATGCATATTGCAAATTGTAATTCAAAAATTCTGCTGTAAAAATTAATAGAAGCCGTTGCTCTGCTGTACCCGTGCTGGGGACTGTGGTTCAACAGGACAGTAGGACACTTCAGGAACTGGAACAGGCTTTAACCAAATAGGCAGGCAGTTCCTGAAGGTAAGTATCGCTCCTAGTTCCCAGGAAAAGTATACACTCCCTGTACGCTTGCCAGACGTGCCGGTTTGACCGGGACAGTCCCGATTTGCAGACAAAATCCCGGAGTCCCGGCCGGTTTCCTTCACGTCCCGGTAAAAATTAAATTTGACTATCGATGATCAAAAAAGTCTAAAAATAATTAACAGTGGAGGATTTTTAAGGATAATTACTTTGTCATTTGTTTCACTTTACTGTATAAAAAGTGAGAACTAATAAATATTGTTCAAATTTTTATTCCTCATTCAAAGTGTTTCTTTTTACTTAAGCAACTTATAAATATTAACATGTAAGAAATAAAATGTTTAAATTTATACGCTCGTGTCATTTATTAATACCCCTGGTTCAGGTTCTCAATCAGTAACCATTTATTCATAGCACTGAGACTAAACTGTCCCCTAAAACACTCCAAAAACCCGCCAAAAGTGTGTATCCTTGAGGGGAAAATGTAAATGTAGTGTTACGACCAGGAATCTGGACCGAGGGGAGGAGATTTCCCTCCGTGGTGGACTTTCTAAGGGATCCTAGCCCGTATTTACGCGAAGTTTCGTAGAAAACCACGGGAAACTCCGAACGGTTAGGTCGGCGGACTCGACCTGGTTTTGAACCACGCATCTTCCGTCTCCCAGTTGAGAGCGCAAACGCGTTCAGCCACAGGTCGGGCAAATGTACCCTTGAATACCCGTGACACTGGGGGCATTGCGGTGTCCCGGTTTGAATATTTCAGAAATCTCGCAAGCCTACCTATAAGGATTTATGTACTGGTTACAAAGCAGTTGTAACTCCCACTAAACCATAGTATCTTTCCGGAGCAGAGCCCTTTACTTGCCCCCCTCCCTACAACAACGTGGGCGCACATGGATTGGGCCTAATTTATTGTCACACATTCTCAAACTGAGAGGCATTGTTTTTATTTATTTATTTATTTATTTTTGCTCACAAATACCTTCAAATCTTGATATTTTTTCTGTTCATTTGTTTAATTTGTGTTTGTACTGGAATAAGTGTCGTAAATTGATTGAACACAAAGCTAGAATGTTTTCGGAATTTTGTAATAATAAATGTTATGTGAAGGGACTGATTTGCAGAGATTAGGGGTCCCAGGGCAAAGTCTTCATTGGGGGGTTTCCTCTTAAGAAAAATTGTTTAATTCCTACAAAGCAACTTTCACATCACTCCATATAAAGGAGGATGTTATAGCAGCATAAAAATGATTATTCAATCAAGATTCAAAAACTAAACAATGTATATAATTCGATAATATATTATTATGTAGGATAATAATATTTCAGTTATATTATTGAATTTTATATCGTTAATTTCATTCCGTATTTTTCACGTAATATATTCGAGAATAGTTTGGGTTTATTTTTCTAATGTTTATAGAGCTATTAGCATTATATCAATATACAGTTACGCTGATCCCTGACTCAATGACTCTCTAACATTACCGGGTAACCACTTCTAAGATAAAACTTTTACCGCAATTCTCCAAAAAGATTAAAAGTTAAGCACAAAAAAAAAACCGTATAACATCTACCGTATAACATTCGTACGATCTGCTTGAATTTTTTCATAATTATGTATAAAAATAAAAAAAACAATCTGCGCTACTTTAAAAACCGAAAATCCACCCGTTCCCTCATTTGTAAGAGATTTTTCGCTATTTCCAGCTGCATTTTATTTCCGAGAGTAAAAAAAGTGAATCGTTTGCGTGACGAAATGAGTTGTCACAATTAACATGACGTCCTATTGAAGTCACGGTCATCAGACTTTGAAGGGAAAGCTGCGATTCCAATTTCGTTTAAAATAGTTTTTTTCAGATAACATTGGTGATATCGCCTGAATGAAGCATTGATATAAGAGGAGCTGTTCACACCAAACGAAATCATTCGAATGCGAAAAGTTTCCGGCGGAAAATTTCCGCACATTTCCAGAAGAGCATGAAATTCGAGTGGGTATATCAAAAAATTTGAATATAAAGTTATTTATTTTAGGTGGACGAAGAGGATATATGTTTTCGCTTCTTTACGTATACTCCAACGAGTAGCTTCCATTTTTTTAACCTTTCAGTCTTCGAAAGATCAAAAAAAGGGCAGGAACATTTTACAAAAACTGAAGCAGGAATCTACGGTGTAAGGCCTGGTGCATATTATGCGACAAAGTCGTGCGACAGTCGCCATACAATGTCGCAGTTAACAATTTGTTGCACTGCTCTTTGTGCTTTCGATGCATGCGTAAGCAATTCACTGTTATTAAGGAAATTTGAAATCTAAAGAGTATAGTGGAAGAAGGGCACTATTTTGGGGAGGAATTGAAATTGCTTTAAATCTTCGCGAGGAATTAAAATTAGATGATGCCTTTTTTTAAATCTTTCTGAAAAAATTCTTTTTGAAATGACGGTCGCAAAATTTGTAAGTCGCAAAAAATAAGTGATGTTCAAAGCAAAATTTTTTATACTAAATAATAATCTTTGCATTTTCTTTTAAGTTTGCACAAGATCATATAGACCTTAGCTAATTTTTATTATAAGTTGAATCATCAAATCCCAATTGTGAGGGTGTTTTTTTTTTTTTTTTTTAACATAGGGTTTGTACGGGTCCTTAATTTGCTTAAAATTCCGTACTTTCGAAAAATTGCCTTAAAATGTCCTACTATTTCAGAGACTATACGAAGGAAATTCTTTTCGTATTTAATAACAAACAGGTCCTCTTTTAGAATATCAGACCATTTTAGGACAATATTTCAAAAGTTCGGAATTTTAGCAAATCCAGGATCCGTTCGAAACGTGAAATATTAGAAACTAGTGGTCAAAATATGATTTTCATCTTTGAAACACCTCATTCAAATTTAAATACAAATTTGGTAACACAAATATGTATTTTAAATATTTTTATTGTGTACATATTGAAAGTTTTAAATCAGTAATGCTTTATTGAATAAATGAAAATCACTAACAAAAGTAGAGTAATTGAAACTGTTTTTATATGATTTACATTACTATCGTAGAACGCCAAATTCAACTTATTCCAAAGCAAAGTAAGTCTTTAGTTGAAAAATATGCAATATTAATGTTTTTCTAGAAAAAAAATATTAAACTTGCAACTAATAAAACGGAACATTAAATGTAAAAAACTAAATAGCTGCTTGAACCAATAATACAATTACAATAAAACTTGCTAAAGTTAACTTTAATTTTTTATGTATGGCATATACATCATGAAATTGATTTTAAAAATTGCTGTTACGTTTCAGCTAAGTTTTTCAAGTTCACTGTCTTGATTCGCCGCTGTTTCCACCTTGACTGCCCCCAGAACCACCTCGGTCACCTGGTTTGCCCCCTCCTTGTCCTCCACCTTGTCTTCCTCCTTGTCCTCCTCCTTGTCCTCCGCCTTGTCTTCCTCCTTGTCCTCCTCCTTGTCCTCCGCCTTGTCCACCTGCTTGTCCGCCTCCTTGTCCGCCTCCTTGCCCTCCTGCCTGTCCACCTGCTTGTCCTCCTCCTTGTCCTCCTCCTTGTCCGCCTGCTTGTCCGCCTCCTTGTCCGCCTCCTTGTCCGCCTCCTTGCCCTCCTCCCTGTCCGCCACCCTGACCTCTACCTTGTCCTCCATCTTGACCTCCACTTTGATCAGAATTGCCACTCGCTCTGCGAGATCTTGATCCGGGTCTTCCTCCTCCTTGTCCTCCTCCCTGTCCTCCACCTTGCATTCCACCCTGTCCTCCACCTTGTCCTCTACCTTGTCCTCCACTTTGATCTGAGTTGCCACTCGCTCTGCGAGATCTAGATCCGGGTCTACCACCTCCTTGTCCTTGTCCTTCTCCCTGTCCCTCACCTTGTCCTCCACCTTGCATTCCACCTTGTCCTCCTCCTTGCATTCCACCCTGTCCTCCTCCTTGCATTCCACCTTGTCCTCCGCCTTGCATTCCACCCTGTCCCCTGCCTTGTCCTCCTCCACTTTGATCAGAGTTGCCACTGCCTCTTCGCGACCTGGATCCTGGTCGTCCGCCTCTCGGAGGAGGGGGTCGTCCACCGGGAGGTTTTCCACCCGGAGGGGGTCCCTGTCCTCCTTGCTCGTCCCCGGAACCGCTCTCGGTCGAGGAGTCGGTGTTGCCGCTGTCCTCCGACTTGACGTTGGGTAGCAAAGTGATGCACACGCATCCCAGAAGCAGCGTCGCTAGCTGAGAGAAAAGAAAAAAAAACAATAACTATAATGGATCAAGAATGGAGACTTAAAAATCCAGTTTGTCCCTAAAATAAAGCACCAAAATGTTAGGGTAGGTAGGGTACATAATAAGAATTCCGAATCATATAGCAATGTTGAATCAAAAACATTGTTTTCAAACTCCAAGAAATGTGTTAGTGTAGTAGCTAACTTACCTTATCAAGTTTTATAACAAACGGTTTATTTTCCGACAATCGCAGCATTCAAGATAAAATATATTTATTCTGATGAATTTCAGTAGACCATGTTTTACGAAAAAATATTTAAATTTACAAAATAACTATTTAAATATATATTACGAAAAAATATTTCAATTTTGGCAAAGCGCGGTAGAAAATTTCAGCTACCCTTCGACACCTTTCACAGAGTGATTATTAACCGGTGTATGGAAATAACGTCTTTGACCCCGCATTTATGTGATTCCGAATCCTATACTATGTGCACTACCTCTTCTAAATGTTTGTAACTATGTTTTTGAGATACCTGTATAATCTAGACGAAATTTTTTAAGCGAAATTCTTAAACGAAATTGTTGAAGAATTTTGCTCATGATGTGACTTGTTTCTTTCGGTAATTTCAATTACAGGATTTTGAAATATTTTTCAATTGCATTTTCCATGTTCGGAAAGAATACGATTTTCAGCCTTACTTCAGCCTTAGTTTTAAAATGTCTTTCTTTTTTTTTACTGAACATGTTTTTTTCTCGAAGAAATTTGTTTAGTTTGCGGGACCTCAGCAAACTTACAGATAATGTTCTAGGCTTTCTCTCTCGGACGCTACAAAAGTCGTTTCGTCATCGGAGTCCGGTCAAGGTAAGTTTGGGCACTGGGCAAAAGAAAAAATTGGTCCCCAAATGATAACGAACTTTCCCAAATAAAATATAATTCGTATATGTATATTCTAAAATGTCTTAAAAACATATTTTTCTCCCTTCCAAACAAAAATTTTATTCTAAGTATAATCTGAAATAAACGATAGGATGGATGGGTCGGGAGGAGGTAGCTTTCGTCTTTATATATTTAAGTATAAAAAATAAAAAAACATATTATTCTAAATATGTATGCATCTGTATACATAGTTAGGGAAATATTTTTAAAAAAAGAGTAAAACAAACGTGTTCTGAATATGTATATGCATGCATATATATATATATATATATGAAGGAGGGGGGAGGTTGTAGGTGGTTCCTATTAAGTGACTATTGCATAGACTACATTTATTTTTAGTATTTAAATGTCCTATTTCATAATTGGTTTTAATATAGTACTAGGACATAAATTATTTGTATATATTTAATTAATACATATTTTCAATTTTGTTTTAAATATGTACTCTCTGTTATAATTTTATTTAATTAGCTATACCAACCGCAAATTAAGTATTGTTCATTTTATTAATCTTCATTACATATTTCTGTTTGTTAAATATGTCAAATAATATTCCATTTCTGAATCTGGCTTCACTTTTATGATCTTAATTTTACTATTATACTCTCATACTCTGGTAACACCTGTATTTCACTTCTAGATTTCGACAACATTCGTAATTCTATTCTTGCTACCTCATGCATTCATTCCCACGTTTTTCTAGAGCATAATAGCGCTCGTATATGTGGAGAGAATATCTCTTTTGATATGCCACACTACTGAAATCCTGCTATTTTTGCTTTATTATAATCTTCTGGGTATGACCCCTGATCAGTAAGGTGGAGTGAAAATGGCCAAAAATTTTTTTTTTTTTTTTAATATTGACTGACTCAACAAATGGTGCTGTATAGCAAAAAAGTCACAGACAAAAAATTCTAGTCCATTCACTGATTGTCTTTAGGTTCCACACTGGGCTCAAAGAAAGGAATGTTAACGTAAATGCCAAAAAATCAATTTTTTAAAATTTAATTTTAATGTTTACAATAACTTTATTTTCTGGCTCAAAAACAGTTCTAACTACTAAAAAGAAACAGTACGGCAATGTTTTATTGCCGTTAACAAAGAAAAGAAAAGAAAAAGAAAAGAAAAGAAAGAAAGAAAGAAGAAAAAAAAGTCATTAACTTGCAACCGAGCGTCATAAGTTTTGGGATATATTTTGAATATATAGTTATTAAATATTTACATATTACTTCATTTTTAAAAACAATTAATATTTAGAAAGCACACTAATACAGAAAAGGAAACGATACCAAATTTACCTTTCGAGTATTATTGACTAATAAAACACTTTATTTTAATCAGTGTTCAATTTTGGAGTCAACATGCCGGGCAAAATAATGAACTTTGGTAGTTCCTTTCGTGATTTGATTCCACAACGAATGTATCCATCTCTGGCTTTTGCTCCACATGTTACCAATGATGCTTGCGTTAGTAGTATCACATGCCTTTCTACTGCTTGAGAAGGGCAAGGGAGCTTGTCTATTTCAAATTCTGAACCGTTTCTGATCATACTTGCTACGTCTTCGTCACTGAGGTTCATGGTAGCTGGTGGTTCCAAAGGATTGTCCCAGTGAATCATCTGAAAATACTCCTCTGCTTCGAAATTTATATTTGGAAAATCAAATTGGCGTATTTTGTCCCTCCCATTCAGTTTTTATTACTTTCAATATTCTTCTTAGGCCAAGTTCTCGAATATCTGATCGTTCATCAAACAGCATTGCCAACAGCATATATTTACAGAATGAGCAGAATAAGAGTTCCTCTGCATAACTAACTTCATGAACGATTGACTTAAAATCTTCCGGCAAGAATGAACTTCATTTCATCATTCCTTGCTCTATGAGTATCTGCTAGGATTTTCTTTATTTCAAACCAGGATGGCACGTACACTTTCATCACATAGTCTACTAGGAGTTTGAAGCATTCTGTTCGCTCGGCAGTCGATACGTACAGGAGCAGTATTCTGTTCGCTGTAGTGAACCACCATGAATGAGACATCCTTCCTGGACTTCTGTTTGCCAAATCTGGATGGCACTGTCCCGAGCATACTGCTAATATCGAAGAGGTGCTTTTGTTCTGTACTGAGGTCTTTTTTATTAATTTCAGGCAGAGCAACAGGAATAGAAACAAATTTTGTCACAGTAAGGGTTTCGTGCGTTTCCAGAGAATTTCCGGTTGTTCCAAAAAACTGGTGTGGCCCAGATGTTTTTCCTTCAATCTTATGGAAAAGGTGGCGAAGAGGCAGTTCATTAGTATGCAATAAGCATACAAACCAGTGCAATTTATGGCCGACAAAGATTTCAAGCCGTCTAACTACGCCATTTTTCTTCCCAACGTTGACTATCGTTCCATCGCACTCAACGGCAACAAGATCCGAAAGTGTAATCTCATTCTGTGTAACGAAGTTGATGATGCTGCAAGTAATATCAGGACTAGAGCCTGACTCCGGAATCACATGTCCTATGTACGCAAAAGCAGGTTCTGACAACATAACAATAAGCTGTTCTACAGCTACAGTCTAACGAGCTTCTCTTCTTTTCTTGCATTATAGTTTTGTCCTTTCTTCCAAGAAGTATATGGAGACAAAGACTGCGTTACTTGTGTAGAATTAAGTTGTGATCGTATCTTTTCATTATAATTTTTAATAAGTAGAATTACTTCTTAGTGACTTAGCTCAGGAAAGGAGTCTTTCTTCCAAATTTTTTCAACGTAAAAAGAAACAATTTCGATGATATCTTTTACTGAAGGATCCTTCTTGTTCCCTGCTTCCATAGTATACCATTTTCGTGATTAAGAAATGCTCAGAAAATCAGAATACGTCGGCAACACTGTCTCTTTCAATTGTACTGGAATTCCGAAAACACTACAAAAAGGTTTCAATTCTAGTTGTCATATTTAAGTTCAAAACTCCGTGTTATTATGCCATTTGTAAATCAAAATTAATAAAACGTACTGCTTCAGTCTTACAAATTAGAAACAAGTGGTTGAAACAAGGCAATCGCAAAAACGAATCATTCCACACAATAAAAGTGACGTGCCTTATTAGGTCATGATAAAATAGTTATCAGATTAGACCAAGCGCTGCCATCTAGTAGATTTTAGAGTATAATTTGCTTTTTTTATGTACAAAAAGACATTTCTGCAGGGGCGTAGCCAAGGGGCGGTCACAACCCCCCACCCCCATGAGAAATTTTTTGCCATACAAAATGTATATTCTTCACTCCCTTATCACACACTCGTATACATATATGTGAGTTGCAGTAGTCATAACCCCCTCCCCATGAAAACTTTCTGTCTACGCCACTGCATTTTTGGATCTGATATCTGGCAGTCACCTTTCAATAAAACAATTTATTAATGAGAAAGTAAATTATTAATATTATTTTAGAAATTAATTAATTATTTAGAAAAATATTAAATTTTAAAAATGTTTTTTAAATAAAAATCATTAAAAACTTGAAAAAAATGCCAATATAAACATTCACTTGAGATGTGGAACCTCAAGATGTCAATATTTTAAGCTCAAATTTGGAAACAATTGGTTTTAGCTAGTTTGACACCATTTAATGACTCAGGCAATGTAAATTTCGAATAAGCACTTAGTTAAAAGCCTCAAGCTTTTAAAAATCATACATTATTTTGCATAAAAAAGTAGTATTAGTGAATTTCCTGTAGTATTAGTGAATTACGCCAATGATCAATCAGCTAGAATGATTTTGAGTGTTGCAATAATTGTATGGGCTTCAAAAATATTCTCAAAAATTATTTTACACATTCATGTCCACCTTTAACCCTTTCACGCGCAGTGTTCCCGCTCTGGGAACACCAAAGTCTGACGTTTTGACTGTTGCCAGTCACGAAGAATAGATTTGATTTCTATAAAAATAGTTGCGGGTGACCTAGCTCCACGAGAATCCTTTCCTTTTAGCACATCATTTCCCATTAAAAAAAAAAATTGTCACGATTATTTTTAACAGCACTGACATCTGCTGAAAAATGGAAGAACGCGAGAACAGCTGTATAGATGGCCCAATGCTGAAAAAAGGGCAGCCGTTGCCATTGCTCGACTTAACTACCAGCAAGATGGCGGACGATCGAAACGTTCATCGTGTGCCGCAGATCTAGAGCGCACAGCCAGCTGTCGTCAAAAAAGGGGTCTCTAGATCTGTGGCCCGCGGAAAGGGTTGCGACTCAAAGGGTTAAATTGAAAGCTTGATTTTAAAAACTTTTTAATATCTATTAGGATATAGATAGTCCAAGAAGACAGCGACTGGGCTGGAGACAAGGCCGTACTCGGAAGAGGGGAGAAGAGGGATTGGAGGTTCAAAAGGCATATAATTTAAGGGAAAGGGTACAATGAAACATCCTATATCAAATCAGTGGGATTTGTCATAGAGAGTTGTAACTAACAATCACACACCTATTACACAAATGTACGTTACAGTTTACTGATGTAATTTGGAGACAATCGCATTTTTACGTCAAGAGCTAAAAAAAATTTATTTTACCTCCTTGCTCTCATATATATAATTATTTATTTTTCAAATTTTATAATCATTTTGTTCTAGTCTTCATACTCCCAAAGACAGAATTTAAAAACATAAATTTATGAATTAGAAAAAAAAAATTATTTAATTTGTAGAAACACTTGTAGACGGACATACAGACGGAATAAAACATGATTCATTGTACCGCGGGTGAATGTATTCACTCAGTCAGTAGCGTAGCCAGGATTTTATTTCTGTTAGGGAAGGGGGGGGGAGTATCAAATTGTAAGCTAAAGTTCAATTGTAAGCTAAATATCAAATTGCAAGCTAAGTAAAGTCAGGGGCGCAACCAGAAATTTTCTGTAGAAGGGGTTTCTTAAAAATGGCCCAACATTGTCGAATAAATTTTGTCTGTAAAAAACATATTTCAAAAAATGAATTCACATTCCTCACAATTTATTTTATGTACAAACACAAATTAAGTACTATGCTACACGTTATAATTTAAGATCTAATTGTCGGGGTGTGAATACGCGTTAGAACCCCTTAGAAAGTCCTCCTACCAAGGCATCCCCGTTGGCAGATCGCCCTAGTGTAGCGTTGCCATAATCACACACAACAACAACAACAACTAATTGTCGGGGTTGTTTCGTCAATTCAGTTAATCCTTCTTCAGGGATAACATGGACGTTTTTGTAAATGTTCAGCATCGCTAGTCAATTCAGTCTACTTTCATCCGTTGTGCTACAAAGATACGCTTTTAATAGGCGAAGAGTGGAAAAGAACGCTCACCAGTACAATTTGTTATTGGTAATGTTGCAATGATTTGATATAGCCTATCGATATTAGGAACTATTTTCCGACTGCAAATATCGAATGCTTTTAGTGAGTTTGGTTGGTCATATTTTTTGGCGATGTAACTTTCGACACCACATGGCAAATTCACTCTCACGGAACCCTCTTCCATTTCATATATCGAAACCATCTCTAAAGAACTTCTCCATTACATTTTTTCCGTATTTGGGATCATAACATTGAATCAACAAATTTTGAAAGGAATTCAAAATGTTCTTATGATCCTTAAATCTTTAACCGAGTTGGCGAATAAAAGTGTTTAAAAATGGCATGTATACAGAACACATTTCCTGTAATATTCTTTTAAAGTTCATGTTTCTAATTTCCTTCGTTGTAAATAGTTTTTTTGAGGCAGGATTTCTTTTTTATTAAAAAAAAAGGGCAAGAGTTTGTTCTGGGAGGTGTTTTAACCCTAAAAAAACCCCTCCCTTGGTTGCGCGCCTGAGTAAAGTGTCCCATTTGGAAGGGGTTGCAGCCCCCTCAGGCTACGCCCCTGCATTCACTTAAAATAAGGATGCGACGATTAAATATTTAGGTTCAGGTAGATCTCCAAAGAGTACATAAAAACACTTTCGCTAAAAGAAAGTGGCAACATCGATGCCAAACGGTGGTCATTTTTTTCTTTCAGATATACAAATTCAAACTTAGCTTTTTTTTTTTTTTTACTTCTGAGGTTACTCATCAGATTATAGAAAGTTTTATTTTTTTATCTTCTGAAATTTTAAAGATTTTTTTATATGCTTTAATCAAGGAAGGTGAAGATGGGCGCTGCCAGGATTTTTTGCAAGGGTGGGCAAAATGTCAGAGTGAGACGCCTGTGTGCACATACACGCGTTATAGTGTGTTTAGCGTGCTGAACTCATGGAAAGAGTCTGAATTATACAAAAATTCAGGTAATCTTTCGAAATTTAAGCTCTGTGTAAAATATAACATAAAAACATAAATATACACGGAGTGCCAAACATTTGAAGGCACCGTACTTTTAAAAATGCTCCATATAAAATTAATCTTACTTATTCGCTAGTAGATAAAGCCCTTTATAAAAACAATTAATAAGGCAGCTTGATATATTTTACACTATCATATTTTTTATACATGCATGATTATATGAGGTACATAACGTAAATGATTACCATTATATATCGTATACTGTACTCAATAATACATTATCTGATTTAACATCTATGTACTACGTTTTATTAAATGTGCATTTTTTTCAAGTGAATTACGGATTCGGAAAATATTAAATGCTCAGTTTTCATCTATCATTCTTTCATGATCGAATCTGATTCACGCATTCAAACATCAGTGATCATTTCCAGTTTATCGGAATTAAGAAAAGCGTAGAATTATTAGTCCGCGACAGAGCATATTTTAAAGATATTTCTTACTAGGTGGAACTAGACTGTAAACTAAATATTAACACACACACACAGTATACAATACAAACTTGTCTAACTTCCCCTTTTTTCGCGTAAAACGTCAAACACATTTAAGAAGGCTAAAAAGAAGATAAAAGGAAAAGGAAAATTTTCATGAAATAATAAAATTGAGTTTTCCGCGGACTCCCGCTGTGTGGGATCAATGATACCATGCCTGCAGCAGTGGATTTTTACATTTTTAAGTAGCGCATCCCCCCCCTCTCCTATTATTTTTTAAGTATTTGTGCAGATTTGCAAGGCGGTCAGCCCAATAGTGTGAATTTATTACACTTTTTTAAATGAAAGTTTTTGTCATAAGCGTGGCGAATACGTTTGAAATGAAGCTATGTCGTACATGCTAATCTTTTAACTTTTCTACCCAAATACGTCGATTTTATGAAGTTAAAAATTGCTATCAGAGAATAGATTTTCAGTTTTTTAAAATAGCTCGCATTGTTTTCTACACTTTTTTTTTTTTACATAATTATGAAAAATTTCAAGACGATCGTACCAACAGTGTAATTTTATCAATATTTTTTAGCATAACTTTTTTTTTAATATCTGTTTGAAGTCACGGCGGAAAAAGTTGTTTGGGGTGATGCAACCCGGTATTATTACACTTAGGCTTTTTTTCATTAGATGATAATGAGAGTTGTTGTTATTAAGATTTCGCAACCTTTGAAATTCATGCACATGCAGTCGCGAACTCTGTTAAATGAGAGTAACAAATATGAAAATTCTCGAACTAGCGGTTACTCGTAAAACCTGTAAAGGAATAAAATTTTTAAATACATGTACGTAATAAAATTAACCACTAGAATTACACTTAAATAATTTTACTTACTGCAAAATTAACTTTGTTGTTTTACTAATGTTTAACTAATGTTGTTTAATAAACATAGAATTACTGTGCTTCAACCTCGCCAAAATTCATCGTAGCAACATGCATCATAGCAAAGTATTCCTCTTGTAGAAAGCCTGTAGCCAACACTCTGCAATCTGTTGACATGGATTTGCTTTCTGTTATAGAGCGCATATTGAAAACTCAAAAAAAAAAAAAAAAATTCATGTCTCATAGCAATAGTTTTGATAGTAGATTCAAAACTATCCTTACATCAGCTAAAGAAAAGCAATGAAGCCCATGATGTTGAAGAGGCTTTTTGCTGACGTCATATTAGTCTCCAAGTTTAAGATCGAATCCAGAAGTTACTAGAAATTACTGTGCTTCAACCTCGCCAATGTTTCATCGTCGCACATGCATCATAGCAAAGTATTCCTCTTGCAAAAGCCTGTAGCAACACTCTGCATCTGTTGACATGGATTTGCTTTCTGTTATAGAGCGCATATTGAAAACTCAAAAAAAAAATTCATTTCTCATAGCAATAGTTTTGATAGTACATTCAAAACTATCCTTACCATCAGCTAAGAAACAGCAGAAGCCCATGATGTTGAACTGAGGTGTCCTGTCCTGCACGTACACTTTAGATCTCCAGTTTAAAGATCGAATCCAGAAGTTACTAGAATTACTGTGCTTCACCTCGCAATGTTCATCGTAAGCAAACATGCATCATAGCAAAGTATTCCTCTTGCCAAAAAGCCTGTAGCCACACTCTGCAATCTGTTGACATGGATTTGCTTTCTGTTATAGAGCATGAATCTAGCAAACTCAAAAAAAAAAAAAAAATCATGTCTCATAGCAATAGTTTTGATAGTACATTCGAAACTATCCTTACATCAGCTAAAGAAACAGCAGAAGCCCATGATGTTGAACTGAGGTGTCCTGTCCTCGTACAGTTAGTCTCCAAGCTTAAAGATCTAATCCAGAAGTTAAAATAGCTGAAGCAGAAGACTACTTTAGAATATCAGTTTTTTCCCATACTTGGATGGATTATATCATACTTTGGAGAAAGGTTCTCTACAAGACAGCGCAGTTGTCTGCGACCTCTTCGCCCAACAGCGATGAAAGAAAATGGTGTAAAAGACTTTATTGAGAATAATGAAGCGGGTAGAAAGTTTCTTATGAGACCTTTCAGAAAACATTTCATCTGAAGCCGAAGCGTGATATGAACTGTGCAGATTTCTCCTCCAATAGCAACAAAATTTGATGCAAAAATACTTCCTGATCGATTATAAACCATACTAAGATGTCTACAACGTCCCTTTCAAGGATAGCTCTAACATTTCCAGCTACTACCTGATACAGTAGAACGATCTTTCAGTACTTTAAGTAGAATTAAATCTTAGATAAGATCAACAATGACTGTTCAGAGATTTCAGGACTGTGCATGCTATGTGTCCATCGAAAAAAGTTAATGGTGATTTGGAACATTCTTACAAAACGTTTCGGACGAGTTTTCTCTACAACCACTAGGCTACAATTGTTAAACCGTTAATTATATATTTTCATTTTTAAGTTATATTTTTTACACTCATTTTTAAAGGTATCCTTCAAAAAGCTATCTTAAATTAACAATTTTATATATTTTTCCTCCTATGGCATATGTAGTTAAAATGGCTGGTTTGCTTAACATCAAATCTTTTGAAAGATGACCAGATTTCAGATTTTTTTTAATATTTATTTATAATTTTGTGCGATATTCTGACATAGCTGGCGGCGCCCATGAGCAGCATGTAGTGCTTACCGAGTACTTTGTTTGGGGGGGGGGGAGAATAATAAGCTTAAATCACACAGAATGTGAAGTTCTGTATATCAACGACAATGCTTCAAATTGTGCGTTCTTCGAAAAAAAACTCATATATAATTATATCAAATACTACAATTTCCTGTTCCTTTCAGGTGGTTCAGAAAGAGATTCAGCAATGCTTTTTTTGAGTATTATTATAGTTTAATATAAAATGAAAACCAAATATAGGCTACCTCTAATGGAAGTATTATGTTTTCGTCGCAAGCATAACAGTTTAATTATTCCATTAAATTTCATATTCATGTCTCACTGTACATAAAACCATATATGCCTGAAATTTGATTTTGCCCTCATATTATTTGAGTGCTTGTGAAGTGTTATTAAATGTTTCATTGTACCCGGTATACGGGGGTGCAATGAAACACTGTCAGGTATTTACCTTTGCAATTTTTTAAATATGAAGATGCTATTTACACTCATCAAATATTCATTTGACGGGAACGTGGTAGTTTAAAAGTGTCATTCATTTTATTTTTGTACATGCAAATTTAGTGAACAGGGAAAAAAAGTAAATTTTCGTTTCATTGTACCCTGACTTCTCCTACTATTTGTAGAAGTGTATTGAAAAAAAAACTACCACAACAAAGGCGTATCTAGAGTTGTGGCAGATAGGGCACCTGCATGAGCTGTCACACTTGAAAGGGAGCGCACATTTTCATTGCGACATATATAAAAGCGAGTTCCCATCGTTGCAGCACACGACGACAGCGATTCTCCCTTCCGTACCCCATCGTTGCTTCCCTTTATGGTCTTGGAATCCATGTGCTACTTCACCTAGGCACGCACTGACTACCACATTGAAGCATAAAACTGACCCCGCGCCCTGCCTTTTTTCCTGTCTACAACACCTGGTAAATAAAATTAGTGAGTCTTCAGCATTTTTTATTTATTTTTTTTTAATCAGAAGGTCAAGTCTAAGGTAAACGTTAAAAAATATTATTTGAAATCAGCCTTACAGAAGGATTTGCCATGTTCAAACTGCTCTCGTAACGATCCAAACAATAAATGTGCAACCATCTACAAGACACTCGCTTTTTATAAGCACTTTGCACATCCTCTAACGGAAAATTTACAGACCACTTGGACAAAAAACAAAACTGCGCCATAATTTAGCACGCCCATTGGGTATAGGAGGAAAAGATTCCGCCATTATAGCATAGCAGCTTCTCGAATGTTCGATGTGCGAACTGCTCCACCCAGAAGCAACAAGTCGAGGAATCGCTAATTGTTCTCCAATGTCTATTTCCGTTTCGAGTTGTGCAAAACACTTACTTCGCATATGGGTTTCTAGGTATATATAAATAAATAAAAAGATGAGAGGAACCATCTTTCTTTTCAGAGCAAAAGAAAAATAATTTGATTGCTTTTTTTTTAAACTGAACACTAACGGCGAAACATTTCAGCGTTGTAATCCGAACAAAGAACGCCTTTTGAAATCCGTGATGATGCAAAAAGGCTGTACTTATTGCTGCTTTATATAAATAGTATACTTCATTAATTTCTAAATACTCTATATTGAAATGAATGTTTTGGAAAAAGACCAGCAATGTAAAGCTGTTTTTATTCTACAGCTATAAACCACCCCACTTTCAAAAAAAAAAAAAAAATCGATCTGAAACAATTTCCTCGGAGTTCTATATTGTCGCAGAATTTAACAACTCTTCAGACGTAGTTATATTAGGGTTGAATGCTTTCTATAAGGCTTCGAATCGGAGTTGAACCGAAAACAGAAAATACCGTTTTTGGGTCGGAACAAAAACAGGAACTGAACCGAAATAAAAAAAATATACTTACATCGGTTTATTTCGTTCAGTCATTTTGTTGCTGTAATCAGTTTTGGGAACTTACTTTTATCAAGCCAAACTTTTCGATAAATCCACGAAGGTAAGTGGCAACTGAGTGACAATCAACCTTTTGAGGCGCAACCTTTTCCAATGCTGAAAAAAGGGCAGCCGTTGCCATCACTCGACTTAACTACCAGCAAGATGGCGGACGATCGAAACGTTCATAGCGTGCACAGATCTAGAGAGCCCTTTTTTGACGACAGTGGCTGTGCCACATAGCCAGCTGTCGTTGCTGGTAGTTAAGTGGAGCGATGGCAACGGCTGTCCTTTTTTCAGCATATGGGCAATCTATCGGCTGTTTTCGCATTCTTCCATTTTTCAGCAGATGTCAGTGCTGTTAAAAAGAATCGTGCCCATTTTTTTTTACGGGAAATGACGTGCTAAAAGGTAAAGGATTCTCGTGGAGCTCTGTCACCCGGAACTATTTTTATAGAAATCAAATCTATTCTTCGTGCCTGGCAACAGTCAAAACGTCAGAGTTTGGTGTTCTCAAGGGTTAAGACCAGAGCCGTCACTGTCAACCTTAAAACAATGGTTTGACCGAACACGTTGTATTGTTTTTTTCGATTTTCGGAATGATAACATCAGAATTGTGACCAATAATTAATATGGGACCACCCTGAGCTGTCCCTCCTTCAATTAAAAAAAAGAACTTTTCATATCAGTTCACGTGATAAAAAATTTATCGCTCTGCACATACATAAAAAAATATATATATGCGCGATTGAACATGTAACCTCCACCTTTTGAAGTCGGAAAATGAAATTTTTGGCGCCCTTTTTAGTACGATTAGACCTGTTAATGCAGTAAAATATGTGTACAGTGGAGTCTTGACGTACTCTGCGATGCATTCTAAGAATCCTCGCGTAAGTGCACATTTCCCGTGAACGACTTTTCAAAAACAGATACGCAAATATTTTAGACCATTTATAAACACTCCTCTAACGGTTTTTAAACTGTTCCTAGCTACCATATTACCGTTTCCCACAAAAATTATAGAAGGAAAGAACGCTGGCTCTTATAGCGTCGACGAACATCTCGCGTGGTGCGTTCATATCCATTTACGTGAGATGTATTAGCGCTGTAGCGCGAATCCGCCATATGCATGTTGTGGTATTGTGAGGCGTTCTACGATCAACTCATTTTTCATAGGGAATTTTTTACCTGAAAAAGAAAAAACAAATGAAATAATATTAGCCATTTTATTCACACCATTTTGTGCATAACGCCATCTATGTATAATGGAAAAATAAACTGGTACACTGCTATACTACATCGTGCACAACCACGTAGGTAGAACAGAAATTCGTAAGGGAACTGCGCGAGAAAAGGTGGAAAATGTGCCATGTGTCGTTATTGCAGATATTCTTTGTAGTTCTTATGCCGCAAACATGATAATGATTCCATTGCATTACGATAGATAACAAGGAGATAAAGCATGCAAACCCATAGATTATAAAACACTTCCAACACATGGCACTCGTCATGGCCGTAACCAGGATGAAACGTTAGGTATAAATTCGCAAATCTAGTTAGGGGGGGGATCGAATATAAGTATTAGTAATCGAGGGGCGAGGGAAGAGACTGTTTTTCAATTTGTACATTTTATTTAGAGTATTTTGCTTCACAAAAACGCCGTATTTTTAAAATATTTAACATGCATTATGTGAATCATTTTTTCATTGAGATTGCATGAAAATATTCAAATGAAATTTACTGAAAAACCATTTTATTTATGTCTTATTCATTTTAAATATGTATGATAATGCAAAATATAACTATTATAGAGAGCGATCCATTAAAAGAGTGCCTGTTGGTTTTCCATTTAAATACCTTTAAATCTGACCAATGATGGCACTATACGATTTCCAGCACTTTTGGGGACTGTTACAACTTTTTGTGTGAGGTAATACAGAAACGGAGACACACGTTACTTAATCCTGTGATCATTTTGCTTTGAAAAACATAATCGAATTCCAATTTTTGCATTATCAGTCTTCACAGCAATGTGTGGGCACATGTTCGCCGCCATTTGAATGCAACATGAACACGTTGAAATTTTTAAGTTTTTATCCCTTCGAAATCTTTGCGTGGCAGTTTTGTGGTTCTCGGAAAAATCCAGATCCAATGTACGCACAACCAATAGCAGCAAATAATTAACTGTATATATATAGAAGTTAGCATTGTGATACAAAATTCCCCCAAAATAATGGTATTTTTAATGATGTTAAAATTTAACGATTGTCAAAAAATCATTCATTTCTAAACAATAGTATTTATCTATAAATTCACAATTTTTGAAAATTTTAGGGGGGGGTGGCTGAAGCCGCCAGGTAGGCTCTAGCCCCATAGCCCCACCCCTCTGGTTACGGCCCTGGTCGTGCCACACAACATTATCCCTAAGCAGATAGACCCATGTGTAGTTATACCTTGACCCTTTGAAGCGCAACCCTTTCCCATTGCCAAAACTGCAGCGTTGCCAGTCGCTCGACATCCTACATCGAATACGATCACGTAACGGAGGACTCGAATCACCATCGCGTTCCACAGAGTAAGGATATTTTTGACACAACTGACAGTGCCGCGTACATGTTTGCTGGTAGTTAAATCGAGCGATGGCAACGGCTGCACTTTTAGGCATTTAGCTGGGCAGTCTATCTAGTTTCCCTTCCGTATCGATGCATATTTTTATCACATTCCCCAGTTCTCAGCAGATTGCGGTACTGATAAAAATAATTCTGACATCCATTTTTCAAATAATCGATCATTTTTATGGGAATGATTGTGGCTAAACGGGAAAGGATTCTCGTGTTATTAAGTCCTGCTTAAGTATCTCATTGAAATCAAATTTATTTCTTCGTTAATACAAACAAATTTATTTCTTCGTAAATAATTCTAAAAATACACAGTCACTATCTAAAGTGCACAATCAAAACAGTCAAAATAGCAGAGTTCTGTCCTCACGACGAGGACACGCGAGCTAAAGGGTTATACACTTATAACAGACACCTAATCAGTTAATTAGAGCGCGAGATATGGACTTTCAAAATTCAATCGAAATCGTCCTAGTTTAATATTTAACGCCAAATAATGAAAATACCGCCAAGCTGGGTTCGTTTTTCGAAGATTTTTCTCAGCATATTTGGCGATTTATTGCAAACATCGCCAATATTCACGACTTTGGTGCAACTTTTGAGGGATTACACGATCGTCGTGGGACATTACCTAATATTTCATAGTGGTGTAGTATTGTGCTTTTGCATAGATGCCTGTTTCATAAACTGCGATTGTACGTAAAGCATTGGAATTATTTGAGTGCTCCTGTCGAAGAACTGTTAATGATAAAGGACACTGTTTTCGATGGACGAGCTTTATCTTGTAGTCCTTAATAACATGCCTCCATTTTGTTTCGTTGAAACAGCCGATTATCTCTAATTACGCTTTAAAGAATGACTGCCCATAGAGCATAATGTATTGGATATCTTTTGAGCTCTCGTAAGTACAAAACTCTCCAGGAACTACATCAATTTTCAATAGGGTACATAGCACGGTAATAGAATATGACCTTGTATTCAGCTTTCGTAGTAATCGATGCATATTTACGCAGAGACACGACGAGAGCACGGACAGACAGACAAAACGAAATTCATGAACAGCTTTTCAACCTGTTCTAAAGTATAAAAAGCTTGCTTTTGAGCATTTTTTCTGTTTTTTTTTTTTTTTTAAGTGGCTTATATAGTTGTAAATGTAAGTAAAACAACTCGTCAGAAAGTATTTCGTAATCTCTGTGTTGCTTAGCATAATTAGCTTTCTTTTTCTTTTTCAACCTCATTATTTTTGCACCTCAATATAAATTGAATGAATCATTTCTATACTGAAATCTCACTTGACAGTTTAACTGAAACAGCTATAAACTATCTGAAATAAATCTGTTAAAGTAAGAACTTTCGATAAGTCAGGAACACAATTTGATGGAACAAGAGCTCCTTGTTGCAATTTGAAACAATGAACATTTATACAACGTCCGTCAGTCTCTTTACTTTACTGCAGGCAATAAAACGACAAAAATCGTTCTGTCCAACATTCGTGCAGTCAGGAATATTTAAATTTAATTGCTAGTGCTCCTTTTTGCCATTTGCATTTAAAGCTACGAGCATCCGAGTTATACGCCCTTGTCCATTTCTTTTTGAATACATTTTATTCACTGTAATTACTTATAATGGGGAAGCTATCGTGCTATCCTTATAAATAAAAACGAAAAATCTGTTTGTTTGTGTGCTTGCTTTTTTGTCTCTATCGCATAAAAATCCACACCGTTTGACCAATCGGCTTGAAATTTTACTAAAATCCCTAGTAGCACAATTAGTCCAAAAAACGTGTTTCCAACGTAATTTAAGCGATTTTTGAACGAGTTGTGCTACTAGGGTACGTAAAAAAAAAAAAAAAGCAAGGCAATGTTTTGTTCCATTTTAAAGTCTCAGAATCAACCCGTTCAACAATTTTTAAGCGCTTTTTCGTAATTTTCACCTCTATAAGGCTTCTCCTATATTCCATTTTGCAAGATAGTGAGTCACGTGACGAACAATCTACATGTGAAAGTCAGCTATCGTAAGTAGAGATGATCTACGTCATCTTGATGTCAAGAATTTCAAACTCAATCCAGAATCGGAAAACTGAATCCGGTTATATGGATTTGAGATGAAAATTGTGCCACGAGCGAAATAATAAGCTTCCGCTGTATCCTAAAATTCAGAAAATTAAAATAACGTGAAAATATGCGCTAAGAAATAAAGGATTCTCATGTAACTATGTCACCCTCAAGTATTTTTATAGAAATCAAAAATATTTCTTCCGTGACGGAAAACGTCATGCAAAGTTCACATGCAAAGAAAGTTAATGAAAGTTTGTAGCATTCTGAGTTCATTACTTAAAGAGTTCATTACTTTCGGGCACAGCTCACCGGACAGCACATAAGGTTAAATCAAGCTTGACATTTCCTTGAATTTGACGTATTAATGCAAGCTTGACAGTTCAACTCATTTTAAGCTGGCAGCAAGCTTGCAGAAGTCAAGTTGAATTGTCAAGCTTAAACACAGCTTGATTTAAGCTTGACAAGTGATACTAGCTAGATTGTAGCTTTCAAAGTGCGCAGTGATGGCGCCATCTGTGAAAGAGAAAGGACATTAATTGTCTAGCGTCCTCAAATTTGCTGAAAGTTCGTAAAAGATGTGTTTTATTTTATTACCAGTGTCATATTACCTGCAGGACAAACGGGGCAACTGCCCAGGGCCTACAGATTTTAGGGCCCAAAAATCTTACATCTTACACTTTTGTAGGTTTAAAATAAAATTACAAAGGATAAAAAAAAATTCAGAAGTTAAATAATTTTTTTTAATTATAAAGTATGAACAATGAAAATAATTCAAATTTACATTTGTATAAATTAATTTAAACTTATTTTTAATTCTTCGAGCCTCACCATAGCACAATGGTTATATCACTGAAAATGGTAGACGGCCGAAGTGTGAAGGTCCCGGGTTCCGGTCCCATCGCGCGGTCGTCTATCTAACGGTCTGGAGTTTTGGTAGGTTTTCTCCAGATGTAAAGTGAATACGCGTTAGAACCCCTTAGAAAGTCCTCCTACCAAGGCATCCCTCATCTTAGGCAGATACCCCTCGCGCAGGTTTGCCTTAATCACACACAATTAATTCTTCGAAATGCTCTATATCGATATAGCATACCAATATGTAGGAAAATAACTAACCACATTTGTAAGAGAATTTTTAGCGTTAAAAAATAGCAAAATTTTTCAATTATTTGTTATTTTAAGAAATATTTACAAAAATGACTAAAGTGTTTGTATTCCATACTTGTTAGCAACTGTGATATAGCATTTCGAAGTAATGTTTAACTATATGTTTCTTTGATTTCAGATTACTTAACACAAAATTTGTGTTAAGTAAGTAAACCCATTCTATGTTTCCAAATATGGAAATTCTTCAAAATAAAATACAATTATACTACGAAATTGATTTCAAAATCAATCGTTTGTCTCGATTTTGGCCAGCAGTATTGCTCATGAGTGTTACGAAAGTTTTAAAACGTATGCTGCTAAGTTTATATTATGTTTATTTCCCTATTAGTAGAGTCTCTAAATCACACATAACATTATTTTAATTTTGATGCATCCCATGGAAAAAAAAAAAAAAAAAAAAAAAAACATATCGTCCACTTATCAATCTGGCCAGAAAACGGCTTGATAATTCACCTTAAACTTTAGAACTGCCTGAAGCTTGGTAGCTGAATGGATAACGCGCTCGGCTACGAACCAAAAGGTCCCGGGTTCTATTCCAGCCACGGACACTCGATGGAAACAGATCAAATTAAATTGAAATTTCAGCGTAGAGGGGAAAATGCGTGGCAAAGTGAAATATGTGGGGCGAGTTCGCCGACCGGCGCCCCGTGTATTTAGGAAATTTTTTAAGCTTGAAATTAAGCTTGCTACGTCAAGCTTGATTCAAGCTTTAAATGTCAAGCTTAATGCAAGCTGGGCAAGTGTAAACTAGAACACTTGATTCAAGCTTGCATTAAGCTTACACGCTTGAAATTTTCAAGCTTATTAACTTGATAAATCAAACTTGCTGCAAGTTTGATGCAAGTTTGCTGTGCTGTCTGCGATGAAGCTTATTTGATTCTTGAGTTTACGGTTTGAAATATTCTTTCACGTAATTTTCTTTCTTTAAAAAAAAAAAAAAACTCATGAATTCGCGTCTATTCACAAATATTGCTCATATTTCGCACCTATTCGCAAATATAAGAAAATTATGCATAAATTCACATCTATTTCGTAAAAACGCAAAATTCCGTACCACCAGGGGCGTAGCCAAGGAGGGGGGTTTAGGGGGGTCATAACCCCCCCATGAGGAATTTTTTGCCTTACAAAATGTATATTCTTCACTCCCTTATCACACACATGTATGCATATATGTGAGTTGCAGTAGTCGTAACACCCCCCCCTCATGAAAAATTTCTGGCTACGCCCCTGCGTACCTCTAATCATCAAATATGAAACTGATTAGCAGAAACTCTCAAAACAGACTTGCTAATCAATTAAGCATTAAAAAAGTTGTTAAAACAGACATAAATAGTAACGATTTCGGTACCAACATCGGTGCCGCAATTAGAGTTTACGACATCCGTAGCAAACCTTAACTAGCCCCCTACACTATCATGGAGCCGCGCCCCTAACATATGGAATCATTGTTGATTTTGACGCCCTCTATAGCACTGCGCCCGGGGCACGTGCCCCGCTTACTCCCCGTTAGGTGCGGTCCTGACCAACGTTTTGGATGATACGGTACCTTTCGTCAGCTGCGAAAAAACAAACAATACTCAAAATTATTTCTCGAAGAAGGAAATAGGAACGAAATTTTATTTTAAAGTACTACTATTAAGAAAATTTATTAATTTCTTTTCGTAAACATTTTGGACAATGCACATGTTAAAAAAAAAAAAAAAAAAAAAGTATAATAGCCATCAACGCCCGCAAAAATATTTCTATTGGGGGGGGGGGTGTCTAGCTTATTTTAATTGTTTTTTCCAGACTGAATGGACTGAAATTGCTCAAAATTAGTAACAATTTCATTTCCGATTTTGCTTTGTGGTGCAGTTTTGCTTAAATCATAAGGGAAATTAGCAATGAGTTAAAAATCTAGGGGTTGAGAGGCAAGGGGGCCTACCTTCTCCTTGTTATGTGCGCCCATGATAATAGCATGTCATAAGTAAAGCTTACTTTATGTTTTTCATCATGATTATTATTATTACAATTATTTTAATTATTAGCCATATTATTTTGTTTCAGTTTTGAGATAAATCAAAATATAATAATACAGCGGAACTTTCCTGAGCGACCACCTCTATTAAGTGATCCCCTTCTCCAACGATCCATTTTTAAGGCACCGATTTTTTGCCCTATCTGCTTAATGTTGAAAGGTCCTTTAGAAGAGACCACAATACCCTCTATAAGCCCAGTTTTAGCTTCTTGCGTCTATATCATGGCATACAGCACATAAGGAAAAAAAACCAAATACCGACTGTCAAATTAACACCTGCCACACCCTCATTATTTTCATTTCCGTTCCTCATCAAAGGACGGTATTTATTGTTCGAGGGTTAAGAAAGCGAGTTGACGCACCTGCTATGCAGTATTTTCATGTGACGTCACTGAATTTTTTTATTTTTTTTTTTCCGGTCAACTCGGATATTTAAGGATACAAAGCCACGTTTTCGGCCAATGACCATTCACAAATGGGCGAATGTTTGACTGAAAAAAGTTGGTTGCTAAAGTATGACGTAGTGATAATGAGCTCCGCTCAACGATTAGTAAAACTGACCACATGGTTATTAAATGCGAAAAATAAAAAGACAAAACCGAATATGTATATGTCCGGATATATACAGGGTGCGAATTGACGGGGGGGGATGCCGGGGATCGTCTAGGGCTGAAGAACGTAATATCCCTGGCTAGAGAAATATTAATGGATCCCTGCCAGGGATACTATTTATCCCCTGCTGAAGAAATGTTACACTGGTGAGTGAAGATTTGGGTTTGAAGTCATGAAGATTTGGGATTGAAGTCAAGAAGTCAAAATGAAGGTGGTATGTTATCGTTTGTTACTATACTCTAAGGCAACTGCCTTAAAATTTCGTCTCTTTTCTAAGCTAAAAACCCTCAAGGGTGGCTTCCAGTACAGGTACATTGTATGTAGCTTGTGTATCTGTGATTCCATAGAACAAACAATCTATGATTTTTGTTTGAATATAAGTCAGTTCCCACACGTGTCGGTGACTGCATTTTTCAAGTAATATCATGTGAGTGAAGCATTTGCACCTTCCCTCCTTTTTCTTTTTAAATGTCCCCCCCTGGAGAAAGTGTTCAGTCGGAGCCCCCGGGAAGGGAGGGGGAGAGTAGACAATTACAAGGCGAGCCTGGGTACTGAACGCGTGGAGGTGTTGTGACGTCACAAGTGAGGATGGACTTTTCTCCGTTAAAAGCATTAGAATCATACGGAAAAGTAGAAGAAACTAAGATGTTTTGGGCCTTTTTTGGATACTAATGGTAAGTCAGCAATCTCTATTCTTAATACGACATACTTGATAATAGTTATTAAGCTATAGAGTACATAAAAATATAAAATTGCCGTATTTTGCGTTAGTTTTATTGATTTCTGTTCTTTTGTTCTAGCAATCACTATGCTTCCGTTTGATGCGTCCCAGGCTGTAAGTAAAGCTAATTACAAAAGAGGAGAAAATGTAAATGTTTTCACTAAAGCAAAACTAAATAAGGTATTTCAGTTTTTAAGTAAAATTAATAAAAGTTATTATTTTTACTTTAAAATATATTTACTTACTTAAAAATATGACTTTACGCTTACACAACGTATAAATTTAATCCATATACATATTATTTTAGATAAATGATAACATTGAGTAACCATTATATGATTTAGAATGTATTTGCTAGCCCGAAATGCAAAACATACTGCATACAATGCTGAAACTGCTTTAAATTCAGTACCAATTTATTTCATTAATTTCTGACACAAAATATTGTTGATTCACTATTATTTAAGAACATTGTAAAACGAAAATGCTATTTCAATGCGTCATAAAAAATTAAGCTACTCGTATTTATTGGCATTATTAATTCCATTTCTTCCATTGAACTCAATGCAAGCTGTTCCAAATCCCATCCTTTCTTGTGACGTCACGAAAACCAGTACCCAGACCCCCTCTTGCTTTCTCCTCTCTTTCTTCAGTCGCGGCGACCCCGGTTCAGTTCGCACCCTGGATATATATATATACCGGATGCGTCAAAAGTTCGTGCAAACTTTAAAAAATCATTAAAAAAGAAGAAATGATGATAAAAATGTCCGGTTTGCGCGAATGGCATCAAAAAGAAGGTAATTTTTTTTTAATAACATAAAAAAAATTAGTTCAAAAATGACCGATAGGTGGCACTGATGTTGAATATGTGAAGCAAATTAATGAAAATGAGGTATGCATTAAAATAAAATGAGCAGAAACACCACACCAACACAACAGGGGCGTAGCCAGAAATTTTTCATGAGGGGGTTGGGGGGGACGTTACGACTACTGCAACTCACATATATGCATACATCTGTGTGATAAGGGAGTGAAGAATATACATTTTGTATGGCAAAAAATTTCCCTTGGGGGGGGGGGGGTATGACCCCCCTAGGCTACGCCCCTTCAACACAATTCTATATTTTCAAAGATTTATTTTGCAGTGAGAAATTCCTTCAGTGCGTCTGTTGCCGATTCGTCATTCTTATAAAAGAGCTTGATAATCAACGTTTAATCCTCTAATGACAGCATGATGTTGACATCGATTGAAGAGTCCATGTACATTTAAGTGTTTTACTGACAACCTGATTTGCATAAATCATCTTGGTGTATACAAAGCATCGCCACCTATCGGTCATTTTTTAACTATTTTTTTTCTTCTTAAAAAAATCCACCCTCTTCCTAATGGCATTCGTGCAAACCGCTCTTTTTTATCATCATTTGTTCTTTTTTTAATGATTTTTTAAAGCTTGCACGAACTTTTGGCGCACCCGATATATGTTGATTCCTCTACTTATAGGTTGTTTTAATTATTTCTTACACTAGGGGCTAAGGCCCCTAGAATCGCTACGCTCGCTCTGAGTATGAGGCAATCGGCCCCTAATATAAGGGTTATTTGTAAAAAAGGAATAATTTCAACAGACAAAACCCAAAGCTTGGATCAGATAGAATGTTGCCGAGCTGCATATAAAGATAAAATAAATAAAAACTTTGTGAAAAAAACACACATAAAAGGTTACTTCATGGCGTAACGATCGTTCCGGCCGAAAATTCGTTCGGTCTTTGTCAGACAAACCCTTCCGTCATACAGAGCAGACGGAAGGGTTTGTCTGACGAAGACCGAACGAATTTTCGGTCGAAACAATCGTTACGCCTTGAAGTAACCTTTTATGTGTGTTTTTTTCACAAAGTTTTTATTTATTTTGATGTTTTATATGCCTCTTAGAATGTCACTGTGCTCTGTCTATCGGTTTTGGAATTGTATATGCCACCGGTGAACTTTGAAATACGGAACAGCGCCATCTGTCGGGTGAAAATGGCGATTTTTTTTTTTTTTTTTTTTTTTTATTGAAAAAAACTTGCGGGCATGCAGGTTTCAGACATGCGCATTTTTTTGCGCATGTTCTGAAACGTGTGGATACCAAATGTCACTGGAATATTCTCTGTAGTTTTCTCTCCAGCACCCCTTTAACACTTGCAGTTTAACTATGGCCACCCTATACATAGACATAAATGAAAATTGGATAACGGTTTCCCGGGAACCTTACATGAGCAGTAATTATATGTTGTGAGCATGTGTAAATGGCCAAATAATGAAAAGTCGCCATGGGTGACAAGCTATCCTAGCTGTTCCGTAGTTTTTATCAAAGAAAACATATGCAGTACTGTTTTCTTAGAGCTAATTATTAACTATACATATACGTAAGTCGACAAATTATAAAAAAATCGTCATAAATGGCTAATACACAAGGTGTTTCATGGGTTTCACATAATTCAAAATAGTGTTTAAATTTGTTCCAAGGAAAGTGTAGCTTTCAGTGAAAAGATCTTTAAAATCGGTTCAGTAGTTACAGAGATGTCCATATAGCGTCATGTGCTAGAATTCTTTTGAGTGTCCCTGTAAAAGAACTAGTTATGCTGCATGCTGAAAGGTAGCTTATAATACTCAGGAATAGTGCAGCTTTCTATCAGTGAATTTTTTTTTTTTTAATCGGTTCAGTAGCTGCAGAGATCCCCATTCAGCGTAATGTAATTCTTATGAGTGCCCCTGTAAAAGAACTATTCGTGATATATGCAGAATAGGTTAGTTTTTAATACTGCTACAGTCGATTAAACTTCTAAAAGCAACGCCGAAATGCCCCCATGTGCAGGGGTCGCGCTGTCGATTGCCAACGTTGCAAATTGCGATAATCAAATTAGTTTGGCGAAAGAAAATACAATTTGGCAATTGCATTTCTTAATGATGTCCGGCAAAATCTAATTTGGCGAAACTTTAAAAAAAGCCAGTGCGACCCCTGTCCATGCGTGCCAGTCAGGGGGTAGCCAGAAATTTCTGGGGGGGGGGGGGTTACGGCTACATCAATATATGCATAGGTGTACTATTTAGTGAGAATACACTTTTTGCTGGCAATTCTCATGGGGGGGTTATGACCCCTAACCCCCCTTGCTACGCCCTGGTGCAGTGGAAGTTCCAATAGGAGGTACTTTTTGGTTTTTTCCTTTGAAACAGTTGTACCTTCAAAATATTTTTTCATAATATCAAACTACATTATTGATACTACATCTCCATGTCATTAGTTCTTCTGTGGGAAGTCGGCTTCAGCTGTAGCAATGCTTCGAAATTGCATAAATTAGCAGTAAGGACCATGTTTGGGGCCCCTGTGGGCCTTCAAAATTTTTTAACTCTGGATTCACTTTATATGAAGATATACGTAGATTGCTATTTATATTTCTGGCCTTGGCAACAGAAAGCATGGCTAGGCGATCGCAGATGATTTAAATTGAAAATTTGGTATTTGTAAACATAAATTCTTCCGAACGATTTGCCATTTCAGCTTGATTTGTGTTGTTTACGGGAAATCTAAAAATTCATCTCGTTAAAAAAAAATAGAGTTGACTCGTGAACATTTTCGTGCAATTATTTTTCATAACTTTCGACGTGGATTGTCAAGACAAGAGTGCTTCGATGAACTTTATACAGCGATGAAGCACCATCCTACAGCGCTGTAAAAAGCTGGTATAACGAATTTAATCGTGGTCAGTGTTCGATACAGGACGAATTCCGTGCAGGTCGTCCAAAATCGGTTGTTGTGCCAGAAAATATGGATGCTGTGTGAGAACTGATTAAGCAAGATCGTCATGTGACATACCATGAGATTGAGGTGTCTTTGTACATGACAAGAATCAATATGACAAGAATCAATAAGATATTACATGAACATTTGACCGTAAAAAATATTTGTTTGCGTTGGATCTCGCATAATCTGAAAAATGCTAAAAAGAAGGCTCGTATCGATTAGTGCAAGGAAATGCTGACAAAATACAATCAAGGTGCATCAAAGGCTGTGGATAACATCTACACCGGTGACGAATCATGGATCTATGCATATGAGCCGGAATAAAACATCAGTCAACTGTATGGGTCTTCCAAGACGAGCAAAATCCAACTAAAATTGTTCGAGCAAGAAGCACATAGAAACAAATGGTTGCCTGTTTCTTCAGCATTACCGGTCACATGGCAACACTGGCATTAGAGCAATGCAGGACGGTCAATTCTGAATGGTACACGACTATTTGTTTGCCAGAAGTTACCGTAGAAATTCGAAAAAAACAGAAGAAGAGGCACATAATTCTTCATCATGATAACTCGAGGCTCTAACACATCGGCTCAAACAAAGGATTTTCTGAAATGCCAAAACATCGAATTAATGGGTCATCCACTGTGCAGCCTTGATTTAGTACCCAATGAAAGTGTTATTTTTTTTTATTTTTTTTTGTTTACTGTGCTGATTGGACTGTTTCAAAATACACCCACTTGGCGATTTTCGTAACATTGGTGTCAGGAAGTGGGATCTGGATCTGTTTCAATGCCAATAACCAGAGCAGCCATGGAAGATAAAATGGAAAAACTGTTTGCTATGATGTTAGATCTGAAAGAAGATATGTCAAAGATGTCATTGGGTCAAGACCGTCTGAAAGAAGATATGTCAAAGATGTGTTCGTGTCAAGACCGTCTGAAAGAAGATATGTCACAGATGTCTTTGGGACAAGAAAGTCTGAGAGAAAATATGTCAGATGTCTTTGGGACTAGAGAGTCTACAAGAGAAAATGCGTTCAGGACAAGAAGAAATGAAGACTCAAATATAATCTGTTCATGAAAGAGTCGAGGGAGTACGAAGCGAAGTGCAAAGACAGATCAACGACGTACAAGAAAAATCGAGGAGTACGAAGCAAGTGCAAGACAGATTAGCGACGTACAAGAAAAATCGAGGGAGTACGGAGCTATGTGCAAGGACAGATCAGCGACGTACAAGATAAAATCGAGGGAGTACGAAGCAATGTGCAAGAACAAATCAGCGATTTTGAAAAGAGACTTTCTGATCTTGAGAGGAAGCCAAGCAATATTTTAGCAAGTGGGGAAATTATTAATTCTAGACCCACTGTAAAAGCAACCAAACATCTTGGACTGTTTTTAAGACACAGTTTGACGTCGTGAGCTCTACAAATGGACGGACGGATAGCTTCAAGGCCAGTCAACTTGTGGCCTCTCTGCAAGGATCAGCTGCGGAGATTCTCCTAGGAATACCGAATGACAAGTTGAACGACCTACCGACCGTCGAAAAGGCACTAGAATCTCGATTTGGAAATAGCCATCTTACCCAGTTTTATAGGACTGAATTGAAAGCAAGGCGACAAAGGCCTGGAGAAAGTCTACAGGTATTAGCCGCCGATGTTAAGCGATTGATGAGCCTAGCTTACGCGGAATGTCCTCTAGATGTTCGAGAAAGTTTAGCAGCCCAGTACTTCGTCGACGCTATCAGGGACGAAGATACACAACATTCTACGAGACTGGTAGACCCAAAATATTTGAAGGCAGCTCTGGCGTATAGCATGAAATATGAAGCTGCGAGAACTGTTTCGAAAACACCCGGGCATGTAAGGTCTGTGGATATAGAGGGAGACGCCGCCAAGGAAAAGGATGATAAACTGGATTCTGTACTCAAGGCACTCCAGGAATTATCGGATAGTCTCGCTGTTGGGAAAAGGGGCTCTCCCCGAATGAATCCGAACGTGACCTGTTGGAGATGTCACAAAAGGGGACACGTGCAAAGAGAATGCGACGTGACTTCCCTCCAAACAGGAAAACTAGGTCTTAGGCGTCTTGCGGGGCGGAGGCTGCCTTTTCTGAATAAAGCCCCTGAAGAGAAATTTGAAGTTTCCGCACTTAGCGGAGGAGAAACTGGACTTTATGTTGAAGGAACTATTTGTGGTATCCCTTGTTTGATGCTAGTGGATACGGGTGCGAATGTCACTTTTCTAAAATCGGACTTCGCCATGAAACTGAAGGAACAATTGCTCTACACGTCTCCAAACGTCTCTATTAAGACCGCTACCGGTGAAAAGACAGAGATACAAGGAAAACTGGATGTATCCATTGAATGTGGATCCAAGAAATTCCGACACAGGGTCTACGTGCCTAACATCACTGACCCTTGTATCCTTGGACTGGATTTCCTTCAAAAATTTAACTTTACCGTAGACTTAGAGAAGAACGAGATACGGACAGGAGGGGAGGAGATTCCCTTGTTTTCAAGAAGTGAGCAGTGTTCAAAATCATGTTCTATATTCGCGAAAGAGAAGACGACTATACCAACGAGATCTGAATTTCTTATCCAAGGGGTTCCTGAAGCCTCTGGACATTTCCGGTATGTCGTAACGAACTTTCCTAGCCAGTTCTCCTTAAAAGGGGTCTTGGTAGCCGCCGCACTCGTGGATTTAAGAGGGGAAGCTATACCTATTCGAGTGTTGAATTTGGACGATAAACCCAAGACTGTAGAAAAAGAGGCCGTTATTGCGACGTGTGAACCAGTGGTGGATATCGTCGCCCGTCCTCAAGGATATTCTAATAGTCATCATTTTCAACTAATGCTGGAGGATCTTGAAGGACTTAGTAAGGAACAGCGAATAGCAGTGCAAAAATTACTCCAGGAATTCCAAAACTTATTCTCTACCGGTGACGCTGATGTGGGCCACTGTAATGTGACACAACATAAAATTAATACAGGTGATCATCCACCAATCAAGCAGTATCCAAGACGTTTGCCTCTTGCAAAGAAAGAGGAAGCTGAACGCCTGATTAAAGAAATCGTGGACGGTGGCATAATAGAGGAATCGTCGGGGCCTTGGGCCTCACCTATCGTTCTTGTTAAAAAGAAGGACGGATCGACACGTTTTGTGTCGACTATCGGAAACTGAACGATATTACAAGGAAAGACTGCTATCCCCTCCCGCGAATAGATGATACTTTAGATACTTTGAATGGAAGCCAGTGGTTCTCTACGTTGGACTTAAAGAGCAGGTATTGGCAAGTCGAAATCCGACCTGAAGATAAAGAAAAGACAGCTTTTACCACCGGACAAGGACTCTGGCACTTTAAGGTAATGCCTTTCGGTCTTTGCAATGCCCCCGCTACTTTTGAAAGACTAATGGAAACGGTATTACGTGGACTTTCGTCTGAGGCCTGCTTAGTATACTTGGATGACATTATTATAGTGGGCAAAACGTTTGAAGAACATTTAAATAATATTCGTAAAGTGTTTCTTAGATTACAAAATGCTAACCTTAAACTAAATCCAAAGAAATGCAAATTTTTACGTAAAGAAGTTACTTATCTTGGTCACGTTATTTCTGCAGACGGAGTTAAGACTGATCCACAAAAAGTTAAAGCGGTTGTCGATTGGCCTCGTCCGGAAACGGTACATGAACTGCGAAGTTTTCTCGGACTGTGCACCTATTATCGCCGTTTTGTAAGAAATTTTTCAACAATAGCGAGACCTTTACATAAATTGACTGAAGCCCAGACAAGTTTTAATTGGACAGAGGAATGCGAGAAATCTTTCATTAGTCTAAAGCAGGCATTAACGACGTCTCCTATTTTGACATATCCCCGGACTGACAAAGACTTTATCTTGGACACAGATGCCAGTAATGAAGGGATAGGAGCCGTGCTTTCGCAGCGAACAGAAAACGGTGAAAGTGTCATAGCTTACTTCAGCAAGAGCTTGGGTAAGCCAGAGAGGAATTATTGTGTCACTCGTAAGGAATTACTGGCTATTGTTAAATCTATTGAGCATTTCCATCACTACCTCTATGGATGGAAATTTCTTCTCCGGACTGATCATGCTTCCTTGAGATGGCTTTTGAATTTTAAAGAACCTGAAGGTCAGATAGCTCGCTGGATCCAAAGGCTGCAGGAATATGAGTTCGAAATCGAGCATCGCAAAGGAACTTCGCACGGAAATGCAGACGACCTTGTAAAGGGGACTGTAAAGACTGCGTGAACGCCGAGAAAAAGTACGGGATGGAGACGGATACTTTCGTGAAGGTTTTGACTGCAACGACTGTGGATCGGTGGGCTTCGAGTGAAGTACAGAGAGCACAGTTAGAAGATTCCGATATTAGGCCAATTTTGGAGAAGAAGCTAAATTCCGCGGATCGACCGTCTTGGCAAGAGATCGCGCCAGAGAGTCCCGCTACAAAGCGATACTGGGCTCTTTGGGATTCTTTACATCTTAAGGACGGTGTTTTATATCGGAAATGGGAGAGCGATGACGGAAGAGCAAGCAGATGGCAATTAATTCTCCCACGTAGCAGGGTTCCAGAGGTTCTGCGGGAGATTCATGATAGTGCAAGTGGAGGACATTTTGGAGTGATGAAGACGTGAAATAAAACCAGGGAGCGATTTTATTGGGATCGACTTCGAGCCGATGTTGAAAAATGGTGTAGGGAATGCCACGATTGCGGTGCCGGAAAGGACCTAAAATAAAAACCAAGGGTCGTTTGAAGCGCTATAACGTTGGCGCGCCTTTCGAAAGAGTGGCTTTAGATATCCTAGGACCCCTGCCTACAACATCGAAAGGCAATCGATATGTCTTAGTCCTGATGGATTACTTTACCAAATGGCCAGAAGCGATTGCCATCCCAAATCAGGAAGCTTCAACGGTAGCTGAAGAACTGGTCAGAAACTGGATCTCTTATTACGGAGTGCCTATGATGTTGCATTCGGATCAAGGTACAAATTTTAATTCAGCACTATTTTCGGAACTCTGTGAATATTTGGGAATCACAAAGACTCGAACAACACCATTACATCCCGAGTCCGATGGCATGGTCGAGAGGCACAATCGAACAATTTTGAATCATCTTTCAATATTTGTTTCGAAGAATCAAACCGACTGGGATACATATTTGCCACTGTTCCTCCTGGCTTACAGGAGTGCGGTTCATGAGACGACCGGATATTCTCCATCAGAGATGTTGTTTGGCCGTTCTCTTCGATTACCCAGTGATATTGTTTTTGGACGACCATGTGATACGCCCTCCTCACGGGATGATTACATGAGTAATTTAGAAGCACGATTAGAAAGAGTTCATTCGTTTGCCAGAGAGTGAATCAATTTGGCGAGTGACTGAATGAAGATTCGTTACGACGCCAAAGCAACGAATCACCAATTTAAGGAGGGTGATCAAGTTTGGCTGTATAACCCAAAACGAAGGAGAGGTCTGAGTCCTAAGTTGCAACAGAACTGGGAAGGACCTTATATAGTTGTCAAGAAATTGAACGACGTTATCTACAGAGTCCAGAAGTCGCCCAATTCAAAACCGAGAGTCATCCACATTAATCGTTTAGCTCCATATGGTGCTAGTGATCATAATGTTGTGTGATTAGGCTGCCGGGTCGTCAGTTTTTTAAAGGGGGGAGCAGTGTTGCAAAATAATAACTTAATTTGCTCCCGTATTGCATGTGCCGCCGTGAAACTAGTTTTGCAGGCATAATAGCGGTCCTCTGATAATGGTAACCCTGTAGTCTTGGCGACAAACTTAGTGACAAATGGTGACTTCTAGAAAATTCATGTCTCGAGACCATATTTCAATTTGATAAGATTGTTCCAGAAGTTTCTCGGCAATTCTGGTGACATCATCATCTCTATAAAAGTGCTAGGATCTCTCTCCGGAGAGTTCAGTTGAGTGATAGACTTTGAAGCGCACGGTTGATTCTGTGAAAAGAATAACGTTATTGTTGTGCTTATTTATGAATTTTGTTAGCACATTTTAAAGTTTCTTGTATTATTTTGAGCTATTAAGCTGCGAGCCGTGAATAAAGTGTTTTTTTTTTTTTTGTTTACTGTGCTGATTGGACTGTTTCAAAATACACCCACTTGGCGATTTTCGTAACAATAAATTACGCGTACAACGATTTTCGAAACCCGAAGAAGCGGTTGATGCATTCAAAACGCATGTTTTGCAGTTACCTCAATTGGAGTGGAAAAAGTGCTTCGAAAATTGGTTCAAACGCATACAAAAGTGCATTGATCTTCATGGAGAATATTTTGAAAAACAATAAAACCAATTTCGATCATAAATATTTGTTGTTTCATTATTAGGCCAGAAATATAAATAGCAACCCTCGTATAACTGCACTGTGCAAAATATTTTTCTGTATCATGTCAGAGTCAAGATTTAAAGCATTCTTAAGACTACTTTTTATGAAATTGGGGATATTTTGGGGGGGGGGGGGCTTATTAGGGGCTCTGACAATTTTCGAATGAATTTTCAATTTGAGATGTTAATATACAAAGTATATTATAGGATAAAATGAAAAAGGTCTCTGAAGCACCTCTGAGCCAGTCGAGACAATAAAGTGGCAAAAATGGCCCTAAATTAATTCTACGCCACTTGTCTGGGGTACTTTGACCCCCCATAACTCCAAAACTAAATGAGGTAAATCAAAAATATTTCAGATTTGTTCTTTCCTTGGGTAAGGCAACACAAGAAAAAAAAAATCATGAAATTCTGAGATGGTGATGGGAACTTTTTTCTATTATCTTGCCCGATTTGTTCTTGCAATAGCTCTTAAACATTCCACGTTTAATATAGGAACAGATAGGATGGTTATAATTAAACTTCCCTATAAACAGCATTCTGCAGCTGTAACTGGTATAGATTGCTACTAAATTTGACATATATGAACTACACGAGAGGCACTCAAATGAATTTTTTAGAATGCTTAGTTAAAAAGATGTCCACTAGATGGCACTTTGCATGGTGAAATCAGCTCAAATATTACCCAAATTAGTGAATAAATTCCCGAAAACTATTGAGTAAATGTTAAAATTGTTTAGATATTTTGAATTGGCCATTTCCATCATTAAATTTGCTGTTTTTTGTTGCAAAACACCACCAAGTGGACATTTTTTTTTCTAAATTCTTTGAGCGTGTATCACGTACAGCCAATTAGGGATGCAACAGATATCTGGCAAGTACGCATCCGATACTGCATATCCGGCCTAAAATTATATACAGAGAAATAACAAATCCTAAAAACTGCAATAATAAATGTGAAAAAACAAAGGCTTGTGAAAATATTTTGTTTTCAATACTTTTTAGAATGTATTTTTATCATGTATAGAAAATGGGGGGGGGGGATTAAGTACTTCTATCTTTTTTTAATATTGGAGTAAATTATTACTGGAAATTATTTCACAAAAACACTCTTTTTCAATCTCTGTAATAATCTGGTTACCTTTTTTTCCACCATAAATTGACTGGTGAGAAAATGTCCCCCTCCTCCAATTTTGATAAAGTAAGGAAATTTGTTACATTGATTTTCCAACAGTTAAATGGAGATATCTTTTTTTAAAGAACTGATCTTTTATGGTATTTACCTAACTCTTGAGGAAGAACATCCATTGCATTGTTAATTGCATGGCTTTAATTGCAGTAAAACTGGTACTAAATTCATGGAAACAATCCCAAAAGGATTTCCGATTTTTTAATTAAATGATTTGAAACTAATGAGAAAATTTAAAGAAAAAAGTAATAGCTCAATCATCTACGAAAACTAGTGAAGCAAAAACAAAAAAGAAGAAAACATACTGCTGCCGGATAATTGATATCCGGCCATCACTACAGCCAATACCAATTTTGGTTGCAATCCGTTTGCCAATTTTAGCTATAGAGCACTGTTCATAGGGGACGTTTAATTATAACCAACCTGTACACTTCAAGTTTAATTAACATAAATTTAAGAGCTTGATTTTAGGACCTTTTAAAAATATATATAATTTTCCTACTCCTGACCCTCTAGTTGGAATACATAATAAAAGTCGCCATTGGTGTGAACGGTTTGAAAAATTTCAATATTATGTAAAAAAAATACACACACATATATATATATATAAAACAATCTGCTCTAGTTTAAAAATCTGGAAATCCACCCATGCTCTTTTTAGGCTATTTTCAGCTCCATTTTATTTCAGAGAGTAAAACAAAATGCTCATTTGCATGACAAAATTAGGTGTCGCAACAGATATTTACGTCAAATTGAAGCGACGATTATCAGGCTTTGAAGGGAAAGTTGCGATTCCAATTCAGTTAAAATAGTTTTTCCAGATTACCCAATTTATTTTTTTCACAAATAAAATCATTTCCTATGAATAAAACATATGAATAAGGGGGGCTGTTCCCACAAAACAAAATCGGTCGAATGCTGAAAGTTTCCGGACATTTCTAGAAGAGAATGAAATTCGATTTCGGTATGTAATAAAATTGAATATGAAGTTATTTATTTAAGTGGATGAAGATAAAATATATTTGTTGATATATTTTTCTCAAATGTTTTTTTTAGTGCTGTTATAATTGCCTCTACAATAACCTTTACATTCTAGTTCTTGAATATTTACTTTTGCATAAAGGATTGAAGCAGGAAAAACTGACTTTTTTTCTTCTAAAATCCGAAAAAATAACTCAAATTCAAGTACATTGCTTTTAAAGTAGAATTACGTTCCTCCATAATGGCCCATGTTAAAAAAAGAATTCAACATCTCTGTAGTTGAAATATTATTCGTGCGAAAGCTGTCTGCAACATTCAGGCGAACTAACTCAAATTGACATGACAGAGGTAAAACTGTCAAAAACGTACTTTTTTTAATTTTATGGTACAGCAAACAATAAGCTACTACTTAAAATTTTCATTGCGATTAAAACCTACAATTAATTATAGTTTTATGCACAGCTCTGGAGGAAAAAAAACTATGCATTTGCATTTTATTAGGTGTCGTACATCAAAGTTACATATACCAATCAATTTATGATTAATGTACACTTTAATTTGCTACACATAAAAATTGCATAAGGGGCCATCCCCATATTTAAATTCGCACCAGCTTTTTTTTTTTCTTTTTCCCCCAATAGCAACCCCTAGATTTCATTTCTTATTTCAAAAATTTAACTTGTTATATCCCCAGATACCAATTTTCAATAAATTTGAGCTAAAAATGAAAGAGTAATGAGCTTCCAAAATTCCCCTCCCCCTGTCTTAAAATATTTTTTCATACTTCAATTCAATCCATAATATTGATATTAAGAAACTAATTTTTATTCATACTATCAGAACTAAACGACCCAAACATAATTTGCTATTTTTATACTTTTTAATGTAATATTAATATGAATTATAGATTAACAAACATTCATAAATTTATGAATAGTGACCTAGCCAAATTTCGATGGAAATAGATGCGGAAAGTAATATTACATAGCTGTGCAAAATTTCAATTTTTTTTGTTCAGTAGTTTAATTCATATTAATTAAAATGTGTTATTTTCATGAGTTAAGGGACCATATACAAATTTATTAAGTGACAATTTTTTGAAAATTACAGTTAAAAAAATGTAATTGACGTGATTTGGTAATATAAATGTAATTGATGTGATTTTAGATTTCTTTTGCACAAAAACAGTAAAAGCTGTCGGTATTTAAAATCAGCAATTTTTGAGGCAAATAAATTGGAGGTATGTAAGTTTAATGATGATTCTATAATGTGTCTATTGCTGCATACACTACTATTTGCCCCCAGATAAAATATTTTCCATGTATAAAATTAGATGCAATAGATGTATGTCCCATTTCTCAAAAACTAACATCCTGAACATTGCAGGCATGAATTTAATCTTTTTTAGTATCTGAAACATCAGGTTTTTTGACTTCCCCATACTTTATCAAACATTCAAAACCACATTTTTCTGTCAATTTTCATCAGACTATAAATTAAAATGCCACCAATCTTTTTATAAAAATATTGCACACTACAGACGATAATATTAAATAAAGAAAGTGAAATAGCAAACATGGGGATAATATTGGGCTGGCAAAAAAAAGCAATTTTTACATGAAATTCAAACAAATTTTCAATCACGAAACCATTCTTCAAGTTCAATCGCAGCTGAGTAACATGCTTGTAGTCAGAAGAGCAGAGGACAGTCTCTCACTCCTGGCAACATTTCACCTGTCTAAGAGAACCTTCAAATACTAAATGACAATTACATAGAAAGATTTCCAAAATCGTAAGCAGTTGTTCTGCATTCTTTCTTTGATTCATGTATACGGATCAAGGAAGTTAAGGAGTCACGGGTCATTTGGACCACTGATTAAATATTCTAATGCACCCTTGATATTCTCAGAACAAAAAAGACTAGAAGCAGTATTTTAACTATCAAGTATATTAACTATTGCGAGCAAAATTAATGAGAGGTGAAAAGTTCGGAACCTAAGCATAGGGTTTTTCAATTAGCAGAATACCCCTTAAAATCGTGCAAAAAAGAATTCACAATGTTTCTGGAAATTATGGTAGAAAATTGGCAAAGTTTTACATTTAGAGAAATTTGAAGGTTTTCTTTCATTTAGTAAAGTAAAAATAGAGTATGGCCATTGAGAAAAACAAAGTTTGATGCAGAATAAATAGAAAAACAGTCCCCTTATGCAAATTAAATTACTAGTAAATTAAAGTATACATTCATATAACTTTGCTGCACGATGAACAACAGCCAAATAAAGAGGAAGTTGGCTTGCTTTTCTCCTCTTTCCCCATTCATATGATGATTCTCAGGATGTAGTCGTTTGCCAAATGTAGGCAGGGATGATGCCATTATACAGGATAGTTTCACCTATCCATTGAGTAAACAGAATCTATGACATCAAAAATGATTTCTAGAAAGAGGTTTATGCATTGTTGTTACCCGGGCAACTGGAAAGCCTGTAACTACTGAAAATTTATTCTTTTTAAATAGAATGATTTTATTAAAGGTAAATGGAATTATTTAGCAAAAACTAATAA
>JAWZYV010013068.1:0-141863 GCA_038373885.1 Cheiracanthium punctorium | reverse complement strand
ATGGTCTTAAGTGTTTGAAAATGGTCATTTGATTTCCTTTTTTCAAATTGTGGAGATAGCTGATGAATATGACCTCAAGTATGTGGTAGCAAAGATCAGAATCTAAATTTTGTTCATAAAGCCACTTGTAGATCGACAATTTTTTTCAAGACAAGATATGTTAAAAATAATTCTGTTGAATCTAAAGGTTTAATCCTGACTGTTGTGTAATGTAAACGAAAGGTGCATTATGATTTAATTATCTTAAATCCGATGACACAGTAAAGCATAAATATGCAGAAGAGTAATGCACGCAAATTGAAAACACACGTAAGCTACCATAAATTAATGAATTTATTGGAATCTACTTTAACTACTTGACAATCATGTCAATAATATCAAACTATTGCACACTTAAGCAACAAATTTTATTGTAATTTCAAATTATCAAAACAGTAAAGAAATAATTTAAAGATAAGTATGAAATCTATTAACTTTAAACAATTTAAAATACATTGAAATAACTCAGTGCAAAGTAATTAACAAAGTTAAAACTTCTGGATATGGCTGTTATATGGCATTTCTGCAGAATTCAAACCTTAACGCTGAAGTCAATATGTTACAGGGACAATGAAATATTGGCAAGCATGCAACCTGCACTGGGCCCATAAAAATCGATTGGTGCAGATTTCAAGCTTTCAATATTTCATTTTAGCAAAATGCTAGTGAAAATTTTATTTGAAGAATACGTTACCTTTTTAAAATTTAAGGAATTCGCATCTCAAATTTTCTAATCCTGCTTACTCTAAATATCAAACCCATTAACATTAGTTCTTAAGTTTATAAAATAAAGATATGCATTTTCATACTTCATGATGTTTGGCGATTTGCAGTCCATTCCCAAAACCGCCCTTCAGTGCACTGAAACAAAAATTTCGAAGTAAAATTGTTACAGGGAAAAGTACGAGACATTAATTAGTAAGATTCAATGCGTAAACTGTATTATCAGAAGTAGTTGTATATACACAGTCTATTTTCAGTTCTCAAGAACACTTTAAGTGTAAATTAGATTTTTCTGTGAATTCTGGATTACCATATAGCAATGTGATCAGGTTTATCATATATAAACTGTGTTTATAAAAGGCCCTGTATTTATTGTATTTTTTTTATTTTCTGTAATATTTCTAGTATGTGAACGTACTGTGTAGCGAATAGGCAGTGGCAAAATTGTTTGTACTAAAAGTAGCAGAGATGTTACTAGTTTGCCTACGATTGGTTTATGCCTTTTAAAATGTTCCGTTTCAATATGTTGGAAAATGTGACTAGCTTAACTAGTGCTGTTGTAAAAGATGAAATTGTAAAATTGCGAATAAATGTGAAGTATTAACAGTATCTTGGAGCATTATTGTCATTTTGTATCTTGAAATAAAATGTTGGAAGAATCTGGGTCTTTGATTCTGTATATTGAAATGTTTTTATTCCATGTACTTATTGCTGAGGGGAAAGGGTTATCTGGGGCAAAAATGTGTCGAAACCTTCTCCAAATTTTTTCAGATACTTTCTGTAACAAGTTTCAAACTGTACGAGCATTTGACATTTCCTTTTTAAAGTGTTCCTCTTTTATATTTATTTTAATGTCTCATTCCGACCTCTTTAGGTTTCATGGGAAATAAGCTTTCATGAAGTATAGGAAAAGTCTTATACGAGCAAGGATGATGAAACTTTTTCGTCCTGTATCTAGGGCATTGGGCACAACAGTCAAATTAGGGGAGCTAACAGTAATGAAATTTTATATAGTCAATATTTCTCCTATCCATAACAGAAGCTAATAATACGAAATTTGACATGAGTGATAGTTTACATAGTTGCTGGATTAGATTAGCATTTTACAAAATTTGTAACCTATTTGGTGGAAGAGGAGGGAGGGTTTGTACGAGTCCAAAACGTACGTTTCACTTATCCAGCGCTCAAAGCTATCTTATCAAAGCTAGTGCTGTTGTAAACAGATAAGCTTCACTTATCCAGCGCCAGCTTTAACAAGTTGCTGCAGTAAAATCGGTCCCTCCCGTATACTTCAATTCGGAACTTTACTTTCGTCCACCAAGGAGGGTAGATGTGAAGAGGGGTGGTGGTGGGGGTTTGGCTATCTTTTTAATGAAAAATAGTCAAAAATTCTTGCTGTAAAATTTAAAATGTTACACAAAGTTTGTAACCAAAACTTGTTAGAATTTAATGTAGGAGATAACGTTCAGATCCCGTCAATATTTTATTTACTTGATTTCGAAAAGCAAGAGTTAAAGAAAGATTTAAGATTGAATGTTACACTTCATAACTTCAATATACCCCAATACATTCTACCCTATGTTATTAGCTATTGAAATGTTTCCTTTAATTAAGGAGGATATGTATCTTGTAGAATAATTATTACTCGTGAATGACAAATCTATTTCAGCTTTTACCAAGTCAAAATAATCCGCTTACAGATCAGTTTTCGCAACATAGTTTACATTTTGTTATTGCAGTGCTACTGTTAAGGAAATGGAATGCCATTTTGGAAACTTCCGTCGGAAATTGAGTAGTAAAAACTAAAATGCGTAGTTCCCCGTTGAATTAAAAAATAGAAGTTATATAATTTCAACTTTCTAGCTTTGAAAAAGTAAGTCTTTTTACATCAGCAACGCTTGTGAAAGAAATTGTATTTTTATTACTATTTAAGAGACTAGGCTGTAGAATAGTTTCTAATCCTTGCAGTACTTATTTACTGGGTGCACGTTTAACCCATGCAGTTGTTTGGCTCTTGTAACGCAAAGGCCATATCTATAGGGGAAGTCGCGGTACAATGAAATATGCCATCTGAAATCAATAGGATTTGTCACAAAAGTTGAAAGTCACGCACGTATTATACAAGTATATATTCCAGTTGCTGATGTGATTTGGAGACAATCTCACTTTTAGAAGAGATAGTTTATTTTCAATAGTAAAAATCCAAAATCTTTACTAAAAGTAACTTGGTTTTACTTCCTTGTTCTCATATGTATAATTTTTCAAATATTGTAATTACTATGGTGTATTTCTTATACTTTAAAAGCCAGAGTTAAAAAATAAATATTAAGAATTGGTAAAAATTTAGTTTGTAGCAGCCTCAATTTGTGGCGCAATGAAACACTCGTAGATTGGCACAAAGAAACATGTTTCATTGTACCCCGGGTAAATGCGTTAATTTAAAATAGATGTTACTATTAAATACTTAGATTGGGATTTCCATAGGTCGCATAAAGTGAACAAGGAATCATTTCTAGATCGTACTCTGTATTCTTCAGACTCTGAAGATGGTGACAATCCAGAATGTCTTTCAACTGACGATCCAAACAGTACAGATTATGAGCTACTCGTATTCCGACATAACATGTATGGCACAAGCGTATTACTCTAAGTTCACCTTCCTTGATTAAAACAATTATTTAAATATAAAGAAATGTACTCTGTTGGGGATATAATAAACTTAAATCAAACGGAAAGCGAAGTTCTGTACGTCAAACGACACAGTCCAAGCTTCAAATTTGTGCATTCTTCGGAAACATGCATTTTTGAAAAACTATGTATCAAAATTACCAATCCCTATTTCTTCAGGTGGTACAGAAAGTAAAGCGGAAAAGCTAATTTTTGAATTTAAGTAAGTTTTATATAAAATGGAAAAATTATAGTCAGCTCAATAAAAGTATTGTTTCATCTTAAGCTAAAACAATTTAATTAAATTAGTTTCATCCATTAAAATTTCATTTGTCTTACTAATGTTTATTATAACTGAACATAAATGCTGTAATCTGAATTTGGACTCTGATTATTGAGTGTTTGTGAAGTGTTATTTAAGTGCTTCATTGTACCCCGGTGTTTGGGTTACAATGAAACACTGACAGATATTTGCCTTTTGTAACTTTCTAATATCGAAAAAACTATTTAGGAATTGAAATTCATTTAGATGGGGAAAAGAGTCTGTTAAAATGTGTCCATTAATTTTATTTTTGTACATGCAAATTTGTGAACAGGAAAGTAATAGGTAAATTTCGTTTCATTGTACCCGAACTTCCCCTACAGTTAGTTTCATTTAACCCTTTAACGCGCACTGTTCCCGCTCTGGGAACAGCAAACTCTGACGTTTTGACTGTTGCCAGTCACGAAGAATAGATTTTATTTCTATAAAAATAGTTGCGGGTGACATAGCTCCACGAGAATCCTTTACTTTTTAGCACGTAATTTCCGTAAAAAATGTTCACAATTTTTTAACAGCACTGACATCTGCTGAAAATGGAAGTATGCGAGAACAGCTGGATAGATTGCCCAATGCTGAAAAAAGGGCAGCCGTTGCCATCGCTCAACTTAATTACCAGCAAGATGGCGGACGATCGAAAGTTCATCGCGTTCCACAGATCTAGAGACCCTTTTTTGACGACAGCTGGTTGTGCCCGCGCACAGCCAGCTGCGTCAAAAAAGGGTCTCTAGATCTGTGGAACGCGATGAACTTTCGATCGTCCGCCATCTTGCTGGTAATTAAGTTGAGCGATGGCAACGGCTGCCCTTTTTTCAGCATTGGGAAAGGGGTGCGCCTCAAAAGGTTAAGATGTCGGTTACGTTTACTAAATTGGAAAAGAAATATAGATTTATTACAATAATAGGAATATTCTTTTTAACGAATATTCCATTAAGGCATCTGCCTACATCTAAAATACCATTTTTGTGCGAAAAAATAGCGTTTTAAAAATTATTTTATTATAAAGAACATATTCTTAAGATTTCAAAACTGTTTTACTTTTGTTTCTACGAAAAATTGAAACGAAGATGAATGTTGCTTCCGCTTGAACATCGATGTTAAATAAAATCTAAACGCGTTTTCTGGAAAATATTTTTTGTTACTCTGCTTGAGGGTAACTGTAACAACTCTAAAAGTTTTAAAGATATGTTAATGAAATTTTGCATGAACATTCTATTGATATTAAAATATATGTTGTAGCAAAAGTTAAGAGTTATACTTATGAAATTAATAAATTTTCAGGTAATTTTAGATCAAAAAATTGAATTTTTCTTCCTCAAAATTCAACGTTTTCGTACATAATTGGCCATAATTCAGAAAATATTTTAAAATACAATAAAACTGTTGGTACAAACACAGAAAAGTGTTAGAGTAGTATACTGAGCTAAGGAAGTTACTAAATTTTGAGAATAATCGAGAGCACAGCTGTTGGCCTAAGTATCAAATTTTGGTAAAATTGTCTTCAAAAATGTAATTTTTTAAGAAAAATACGAAAATTGTGTGAAAGAAATTATTGTTTCTGTCATGTTTATGATCTTTCTAATAAAAATGCATGAACTACATCAAAATTTTGCATTTTTTTAAAGTGCTCCTCACGTAGCAGATACATGGGGGTTTGAGTTTTAACTATTCATCTTTGGGGGAGGGAGGCTTTGAACACCCTACAGTGGCTCCACTAGTGTGCGTAGGTACCTACCTGCAAAAATTTTTCATTCGACCGTTTTGTTTTTTTAAAATTCTTCAGCACACAGATGGGTGCCAAACTGACCCCATATGTCAAATCCGCTATATCGAACTGTACGCCTAACATATGTGATACTTCTTTTGTTTTTATATACGCGTATGTATCGAAAATCTCCAAAAAACGGCACGCACTCTAATGCTCATCGATTGTGACACCAGATCGGTGCTCCATTGCACTTTTTCGTTTCTCCGTGCGTCAGTGGATTAACAGAGGAAACCGAAGAGCCGCTAATAATGATCGCCCCGTTTTCCCGCTTGTAACTGTGAGTTTGTTTTTGTGGAGCTCTGATTCTACTTTTTTTTTCTTTTATTTAGTTTCATTGTGTGGCAATTCGCACGCTAATACGCTCATTATTCGCCTAGTTGTGGGAATACGGAAGAAAGTTAAGTGTTCCATTGTTAGAAAGATGGTGGACAACTCTTGGCGCGAAATTCGCAACAACTGTTGCGTTATACAGAAATACAGGGTGCCTGCTAAATTTCTGACAGTTGATTTCCAGACTTCTGGTAGCTTCTGTAAAAAAAATTTTTGACCATAGATGCGTTTTACTTCAGGGCATACCTCAACAGCAACACCCCGTTTTTATATTTAAATATTTTGTTGCAAATTACGGGAAATAACTATTCAACGGTTATATAATTATTGATGCTTTTAACCCGTGAACGGTCGTGTTATTTTAAAGAAAACGGTCATAAAACGGCCTATTTTTTATTCCAGAAAATTGTATAAAATTAAGTGCATGTACAATATATGTATTTATTTTAAAGCTTTGGACGCTTTTTTTAGAACGAAAGAAAAAAATTGCATTTCTAGGAAAAGCCAACAGTTAGGGTTATTGTGACTGAATGTGTGTTTTCTAGTAAGAAGAGAAACTAAAAGTATATGATTTAAACGCTAAAGGAGAATTTTATTAAATTTACTTCGTAAAATAAATAAATATTTGTAACGTTTTCTTTGAGCGAAAGTGAAAAAAGTGAGCTAAGATTGCACAATGCATATCACAAATACACGTATTTGAGTACTGCAACCATCAATTTGAAAACGAACTATCTCCCAATTAAGTTAAAAATAATCTGGTACTGTCATCTGTTGTGTAATATGAGATATAAAATAAATTCGTGCATAAGAACTGAAATGCTCTTACATTTCATGAGCATAAGTTTGGAATACTGTTGCCCAGAAATTTAACTTGCACGAGAAATAGAGGGAGAAAACTTAGCTCGTTATTTTGACGGGAGTGATGCTTAAAAGGTTAAGTTAGAAAAAAAATTACTGTAAGTTTCAAGTAAGGTATTAGTTGGTTCAGATTTGACCAATATTTACCAATACTACTTGTGTTACATTACGTGATATATCTAGACGACAATATTGAATACAGACGCCGAATTTCAAGAACAAATGTTAATCTTTTGGTCTACCATGCTTCAAATCTGGAAGAATACAAAGTGATAGTAATAACATCTATATTTTATCACTGGTTATACACAGACAGCTTTTTGGACCTTCTGTCACAAGAAACACCTCTACCTCAGAACACAAAACAGGTCTGAGCATCGCATACCCCACAAACATTCTGATTTTTTTTATTTATCTAAACATAAATCATCTTCATTAACATTTTTCACTCTGTGAAGTCCGGAGAAAAAAAATTGCCAAGGAATTTTTATGCGAAGGAAAATTTACTCTTTTGGAGAGAATTTTCCTGATTCTTTTTACATTTTCCAGTCGTTTTCTAGACTTTCCTGACATATTATGCATTTTTCTGGAATTTTTACTTTCCTGATTTCTGAGCGGTAGCACCGTGAAATACATAACATATTGTTGAAATCTGTTAAGGGGACGATTCACTAAAACGCCGCTAAAAAATCGATTTTGGTTTTTTAATACTAAATTATAGTTTATTACTTTGTGGACAATTTAATTCCAACATTTCAATAATCCGTCATTTATTTCATGAGATATAGTGAAAAAATTTTCATGAGATATAACGGAAACAAAAAATTTATCTTTAAATGCTTATTTCTCAAATTAGCAAATTTTAACATTCCGCACAACACATCTTTGAAACACTTCAACATAATACCTTAAAATTTTGAGGACTTGTTCATAGTACCGATATGCATAAAATGAAGTATAATTATAAATATAAAATAGATAGAAAAATTTTATAAACAAAAAAAAGCCACAAAAAATTAATAAATTTTGTTTTTAAGGGATTTATGAATTTTTTTTTTTTTGTAATAATAAAGGGGAATTGCAGCCATCACCCATGAAAGAAGAAAAAAAAATCTATGAAATTCTTAACTGTAAAATGCAAAAAAATGTGAATCCTTTGTTTAGAAGCAGTTTAATTGCTGTTAAAAATTTATCTGTTCGAATTTTAAAAGAAAACACATAAGAAAAGACATTATTATTCGGTTATTCTAATACTTTTTTCAAAAAATACATGAAGAGTAGAACCTTAATTAACTTTCTTTATTATCTTTCATTTATGCTTCAAAATCGCATGATTTTTTCAAAATACAACGTTAACCCTTTGAGGCGCAACCCTTTCCCAATGCTGGAAAAAGGGCAGCCGTTGCCATCGCTCGACTTAACTACCAGCAAGATGGCGGACGATCGAAACGTTCATCGCGTGCCACAGATCTAGAGACCCTTTTTCTGACGACAGCCTGATCTAGAGACCCTTTTTTGACGCAGCTGGCTGTGCTCGCGCACAGCCAGCTGCGTCAAAAAAGGTCTCTAGATCTGTGGCACGCGATGAACGTTTCGATCGTCCGCCATCTTGCTGGTAGTTAAGTCGAGCGATGGCAACGGCTGCCCTTTTTCCAGCATTGGGCAATCTATCCAGCTGTTCTCGCGTTCTTCCATTTTTCAGCAGATGTCAGTGCTGTTAAAAATGATCGTGACCATTCTTATACGGGAAATAACGGCTAAAAAGTAAAGAATTCTCGTGGAGCTATGTCACCCGCAACTATTTTTATAGAAATCCAATCTATTCTTCGTGACTGGCAACAGTCAAAACGTTAGAGTTGTGTGTTCCCAGAGCGGGATCACTGCGCCTTAAAGGGTTAAGTCCTCTAAAATAGTCAAAGGGCAATTATTAAAGGGAATTAGACGGCTTTGGTTCCATTACAGCCACTAACGGGATTTGCATCTGCTCTATTTGTATCTTAATTAATAAAATTCCGAATAATTACCCATCCCCAATATGTTCCACTTTAAAAAAAATTCCTGTCGTGGGCCCTTGCGCTTAAAAAAATTTTACATGGCGCAACAATCAGCTATCGGGCCCGTTAGACGAACATATGGCAGGACAGATAATGCCTATACGGACTTTCATTCACCAGTTCTCAACCACCGTAAAGTGCGTGAGGGGGGGGGGGGAGGGGTGTGTGGGTGTGCGCCCCTCGACCACCAGTTCTCTCTCTCTCTCTCTCTCTGTAAGATGCTCCACGATGTTTACACCAAATTTGTACCAAATCCCGTATTTCCCCCACCCCCACCCCACCACCGGGCTTCAATGAGCTGCATCTGTCACCAAAAACGCACGGCACAAGTTGTGCGGCGCGTGCGGTGGGCCGTTTGTGACGCAATTGTGCTAGATATCTATATCCACGGCAGAGACTTCAGATAGATACGTGATTTGCGGACGTGGAATTGAAATGCAATGAAAACTCGATTTAAAAGGGCTTAACCCTTTAACGCGCTGTGTTCCCGCTCTGGGAACATCCAACTTTGACGTTTTGACTGCTACCAGTCACGAAGAATAGATTTGATTTCTATAAAAAGAGTTGCAGGTGACATAGCTCCACGAGAATCCTTTACTTTTTAAGCATGTCATTTCCCGTAAAAAAATTTGGTCACGATTCTTTTTAACAGCACTGGCATCTGCTGAAAAATGAAAGAATGCGAGAACATCTGGATAGATTGCCCAATGCTGGAAAAAGGTCAATCGTTGCCATCGCTCGACTTAACTACCAGCAAGATGGCGGACGATCGAAACGTTCATCGCGTGCCACGATATAGGGACCCTTTTTTGACGCAGCTGGCTGTGCTTGCGCGTTAAAGGGTTAACCCTGCAGTGCATGATTTTTTAAAATGGGCTGAAAATAAAATTGTCACTTCATTTTGACTTACTTATATACTACTACGAAAAACATTTTTTAAAATTTTGGCCCCATAAAAATCGGAAAAATGATGAAAAACGTTCAAATTCGAAAAATGAGAATGTCCATCCTATGGCTCTCATAAAACAAAAGAAAGTAATATAGCCTCCTTCTACTTTATTTAGTCCTAAACTACTATTTTTTAATAGTTCTGTACTTGTTTTCATTTAGCAATAAAACTTACAAGCAATCAAATATTTGTTCAGTGAACTGGATGCACACGCTATCAATTCATTCTTTTTTGCTCAAAAAATAATGTTGCCATACATTTTTAAAAACTAAAATTTATTCCATAAGGTTTCAGTTATTTTAAATACGCGTTTAAGACAAAAAACTGCAACACTTTATTTTTATTAGGAAAATTGAGAGTGTAGCTAATTGGCTGCAGTATGCACTTAGCATTAAGTACCATATGCATAGCTTTTCAACCGTTCCGTTTTTATCGGAACATTTTCCACCACTATTTTTGAACAGTTTTATTTTAGATGAAAAATATGGACTTACTTTAAGCTTTAACAGCTAAGGAAAAATTAGTGGTGGGAAATGTTCCGATAAAAACGGAACTTTGGCAGCTATGCATGATAGACTATCGAATCGCTATTCGCATGAGACTGAGCTAAAGAACATTTTTTAGCAAGCTCCGTGGCAAAAAAATGGCGATTTCATGTTTCTGATAGCTAAATTGAGCGTTGACTACGCCTACACTTTTTAGGCGTTGAGGCGATTTAACCATTTCTTTTTTTTTCGACCAGCAGTGAAAGCGATGAAATTGGGTGGTTTTACGTCACGACCACCCTTCGTTAAAGGTAGTGCCATATTACCGGCAGGGCAAACGGGGCAACTGCCCAGGTCCCACAGATTTTAGGGCCCAAAAATCTTGCATCTCACACTTTTATAATTTTACAATAAAATTACAAAGGATAAAAAATTTTTAAAATTAAATGATCGTTTAATTATAAAGTATGAACATGAAAATAATTCAAATTTACATTTGTATAAATTAATTTAAACATATTTTTGATTCTTCGAAATGCTCTATAGTTGATATAGCATACTCATATGAGAAAAATAACTAGCCACATTTTTTAAAGAGTATTTTTAATGTTAAGAAATAGCAACATTTTTTAATTATTTGTTATTTTAAGAAATATTTACAAAAAGTGGTTGTATTCCATACATGTTAGCAACTGTGATCTAGCATTTCGATGTGACGTTTAACTGCCTGTTTCTTTGACATCATGTAACTATATTCGTTTATTTCAGATTACTTAAAACAAAATTTGTGTTTTGGAAGGGGTAAGATATTTAAAACTTTCAGTATAAACCAATCATAATCTTTTTTTTTTAAGGGGGAGGCTGTTGCAAGGGGCCCAATTTTTTTTCTTCTGCCCAGGGCCCATTGTTGTCTTTATCGGGCTCTGGTTAAAGGGTTAACCCTTTGAGGCGCAACCCTTTCCCAATGCTGAAAAAAGGGCAGCCGTTGCCATCGCTCGACTTAACTACCAGCAAGATGGCGGACGATCGAAACGTTCATTGCGTGCTACGGATCTAGAGACCCTTTTTTTTAACGCAGCTGGCTGTGTCGCACAGCCAGCTGTCGTCAAAAAAGGGTCTCTAGATCCGTGGCACGCGATGAACGTTTCGATTGTCCGCCATATTGCTGGTAGTTAAGTCGAGCGATGGCAACGGCTGCCCTTTTTTCTGCATTGGGCAATCTATCCAGCTGTTCTCCCATTCTTCCATTTTTCAGCAGATTTCAGTGCTGTTAAAAATAGTCGTGACCCTTTTTTTACGGGAAATGACGTTCTAAAAATTAAAGGATTCTCGTGGAGCTATGTCACACGCAAGTCTTTTTATAGATCCAATCTATTCTTCGTGACTGGCAACAGTCAAAATGTCAGAGTTGGGTGTTCCCAGAGCGGGAACACTGCGCGTTAAAATGTTAAAGGGTTAATAAAGAATAAACATAAGTTCTTAGGTCAGTACCTCAATGTGTGAAAGTACCTAGCCATCTCTACCACACAAACGGAATACGCAATGGCGCAACGAATGTAAACAAACAAACAAACAAAGATTTCAAATCCTTTTTCCGGTGCTCAACTCGCACAAGAGAGCGCGAACAACAGGGAATCGATAACAATTATCGATAACACCGAGTATTTCAGCTAAAAGGACACACTTTCGCATTTCTCCAGCAACTTATCACCTTTAGAGACCATCTTCAAAACCCACTTCAAGATACGATTCTTGGTCTGTTGCTTTTTCACGCCATCGCACCTGGCCTACGCCGTGAGTAGAGTCCCTGATTAGGAAAGACTAGTCGCGTGGCAGACGTGCCGTCTTACACCTGGCGCTAAGGCAAACACAGGTAACGTCTTATCAGCCCTTTTGCTGCCGAAGTTGGAAAGACGTACGAAATCTCTCGGTAATTTTGTCGTATATCATCGCTTACAGATACTGGGGGTGGGCGAACGTTGATTGTCATCTGGGTTTTAAAAGGTTTTTTTTTTTAATGTTCTTCTTCTTTATGAAACCAAGGCAATGTCTCTTAACCCTTTAACGCGCAGTGTTCCCGCTTTGGGAACACCCAACTCTGACCTTTTCACTGTTGCCAGTCACGAAGAATAGATTTGATTTCTATAAAAATAGTCGCGGGTGACATAGCCCCACGAGAATCCTTTACTTTTTAGTACGTCATTTCCCGTAAAAAAATGGTCACGATTATTTTTAACAGCACTGACATCTGCTGAAAAATCCGAGAATGCGAGAACAGCTGGATAGATCGCTCAACGCTGAAAAAAAGGCAGCCGTTGCCATCGCTCGACTTAACTACCAGCAAAGATGGCAGACGATCGAAACGTTCATCGCGAGCCACAGATCTAGAGACCCTTTTTTGACGACAGCTGGCTGTGAGTCGTCATAAAAGGGTCTCTAGATCTGTGGCACGAGATGAACGTTTCGATCGTCCGCCATCTTTGCTGGTAGTTAAGTCGATCGATGGCAACGGCTGCCCTTTTTTCAGCATTGGGAAAGGGTTGCGCCTCAAAAGGGTTAATGGATCATGAGTCATATTAAACCTGTTGAATGTGCAACCCTTTTCAGTGCAGGGTGATCAAAAAGTCCGTAAAAAGTTTAAAAATTCATTGAAAAAAACAAATAATGATAGAAAATTGAGTAAATAAGATAAGGAGAAAATTACGTATTTGTGGAAAATTTGAAAGTTTACCTTGATATATCCATGGAATATTTGAAAATTCCCTTTGTGAAATTTATGTTCAGCGACTGACCCAACCAAATTTACTTTTTTTTCCCACCAAATGTATGTTTTTCTAAATGCAAAAATTTTAAATACAGTTCTTAAATTTATTTTTACTTTTTTAATGGATTTTCATATTCGAACATTTTAGGGGGAGTGGAAGCTCATTCTATACTTAACAAGCAGTACAATGAAACAAGCAATATAACCCCCCCCCCCGAAAAAGTTATATCGATTTTTATAAGTTAAAAGCATTCCAGTTGTTTACTTCTCAGCACCCCCGAAAAAAAATCCTGGCTACTCTCCTGGTAGTACTAAATTTTACCGATAGGTGGCGCTGGCATGCGCAATGGGAAGCAAGTTTGCAATTAAAAAAAAAAAAGAAAAATCTCTCTAATCTTATCCATGCAAAACGCAATTTCGTATCGTTATTTTTTCTTTTTTAATGATTTTTTAAACTTTGATGCACCCAGGATGTGTCAAAAGGTCGTGAAAACTTCAAAAATTCACAAAAAAAAAACAAATGATGCAAATTTGCATTTTGCATGGAAAGAATTAGAAAGATTTCGGATATATATATTTTTTTTTAATTGGAAACTTGCTTCTCATTGCGCATGTCAGCGCCACCTTCCGGTAAAATTTGGAACTACAACCTGTCTTGCCATTGAAGAAATTCCGATGACCCTCTAAACCTATATGTGCAAAACTCAATTTTCTATCATTATTTCTTTGTTTTTAATGCATTTTTAAAATTTTTACGGACTTTTTGAACACCGCGTATTACTAGTACATCAATAACTGCAGAGTTAATGTCTAAGTCAAATTAAATAACCTCACCGGGTCTTTTTTTTTTTTTCATTTAACGCTTTCAAAGCGTAATAGAGTGGACTTGCACTACAACGCGATCTGTCTTACGCGAATGCGATATTACGCGAGTTTTTCATGAGATGTCCACTATGAACACGAGTTTTTTCGCCAAAAGTAAGAAGCGCAAACAGAAATTCTGGCTGTGAAGGGTTAGTATCGTTTTGCAAGTGAAAAAGAGAGCCAATCAACGAACGATTATTTTATCCCTCGTAGCATCGTTAAAGGCTGTAGCACTTAAACCGTCCAAGTTTAAACTTGTCATTATTTATTATTTTTTTGTAAGAAATGGTAATATATACAATTAGGCAATAGTTTAAAACGATCTGAGGAGTATCTATAAACACTTAAAGTAACTGTGTGTATTTCAAATAGTCGTATATATACCCTATTTCACAATGCGAAATTTTCCCTTTTACGTCACTGAATCTGTCCAAAAGGAATTTGAAAACTTCACTGTATGTAAATACAATCGTGAAAAGGACATATGCAGGGCTTAAACGACAAATTCAGCGACGTAAGCTGTCCTCTCCTGGTAAAGAAACTACCATGTACTAACTCCACTGTGCTTAAAATGGACTAACCTTTAAAACGAACTGTAATTACGTTTAGCTGTAGACCGAAATGTACTTGTACTTCTTCCGTTTGCTCCTGTAAAAGTACTATTAAAACTATATGTGTCATTTTTGACAGGATAAATGACATATTACCTAAACAATAACATGCGTGAATTTACTGGCGGTCGATAGGCGGTCCGTTCTCTAACTACATAGGCAGTTAGAGAACGGACATACAGATAGACAGAACGCAGAATCAGAACCGGAAATAGTTCATTAAATAAGAAAAATAAAATTTAAGTTGTAACAAAATTCTAATCAACAGCAGGAAAGTTCGATATCTTTCTTGCTAGTTCGCTGTTTTTCTCATTGGGCACCAGTCACTAACAGCGAAATTACCAGATCTGAAAGCCATTTCCCTACACATTTCTAATGGCTAAATTCAGTTTTATTATTCGTCGTCTCAAACTGTTAAAAACAGATCTTTCCCATTAGTTAAATACTCTAGACCTTTTTTTAATTGCCTATCATGCAATTTAAAAACTACGTACGCGTAAAAAAAAACGGAATTCAGCATTTTTTTTTCAATCAGTGCACGCATTATAAAAATAAGTGAATCACAGCACATATTAGACAAATTAGTAATTTTAAATCCTCTTTTTTCGATTTAAAACCAGTTTAAATACATCGTGGGACTGTTTTTTTTAACTTAACGAAAAATTGAACTTTGTCAGATAAGTAGCTTTTATATTATGATATAGTATCTTTATGCCAAAACTAACAAATCGTCTCGAATTTAAACATGAATTAAAATGCATAAACTAATGAATCTTCTCTAATTAAGGCAATGAATTAAAATGGATAAACTAACGAGTCTTCTCGAATTAAAATGCTTAAACTACCGAATCTTCTCGAATTTGAATTAAAATGGATAAACTGACAAATGTGTTCGAATTAAAGCAATGAAATCAGTTAATTAAAATGCATAAACTAACGAATTTTCTCGAAATAAAGCAATAAATTAAAATGGATAAACTAACGAATCTTCTCGAATTAAAGCAATGAATTAAAAACTAACGAATCTTAGCGAATTAAATCAATGAATTAAAATGCATAAACTAACGAATCTTCCCATATTGAAGTATTGAATTAAAATGGTCAAACTAACGAATCTTCTCGAATTAAAGCAATGAATTAAAAACTAACAAATCTTCTTGAATTAATACGTGAATTAAAATGGATAAGCTAAAGAGTCTTCTCGAATTAAAGCAATTAATTAAAATGGATAGACTAGCGAATTTTCTCAAATTAAAGCAATGAATTAAAATGCGTAAACTAACGAATCTTCCCGAATCTGAATTAAAATGGATAAACTGACCAATCTTTTTGAATTAAAGCAATGAAACGAGTAAATTAAAATGGACAAACTAACGAATCTTCTCGAAATAAAGCAATGAATTAAAAACTACGAATCTTAGCGAATTAAATCAATGAATTCAAATGCATAAACTAACGAATCTTCCCAAATTAAAGTATTGAATTAAAATGGACAAACTAACGAATCTTCTCGAAATAAAGCAATGAATTAAAAACTAAGAATCTTAGCGAATTAAATCAATGAATTAAAATGCATAAACTAACGAATCTTCTCAAATTAAAGTATTGATTTAAAATGGACAAACTAACGAATCTTCTCGAAATAAAGCAATGAATTAAAAACTAACGAATCTTATCGAAGTAAATCAATGAATTAAAATGCATAAACTAACGAATCTTCCCAAATTGAAGTATTGAATTAAAATGGACAAACTGACGAATCTTCTCAAATTAAAGCAATGAATTCTAAAGAGTCTTCTCGAATTAAAGCAATGAATTAGAATGCATGACGTAAAATCAAATAGAAGTTCAGCGAAGCCAAGTCAATATTTACTTTTTAAATCCTCCACCCCTTCCTGTTGACAGTATAATAAAAGTCGACGAATCCCATTAATCCTGAAATATTACTTGTTGAGGTATCGTTCACACTCCAAAACATCCTTTATTTGCTCTTTGTTCAAAACTCATATATTATGTCAGTCTGTCTTGGATCAAACACGTGACCACAATTTTTCAGAGTAACAGGAGTGGAGTACTCTATGAGATAAAAATCGAAAGAGGGATAAGATAAATTAGTATTTTTAATAACGCAGATAAAATAGAGCCAACTTTGCACGGTAGCACTTAACCCGTATATCAACTCTTATAGCGACTTTTATTTTAGTGACAATTCGCGCTTATATTGTCTCTCTCAGATATTCTTAGATATACTACTAGAAGTAAAAGCTCGTTGTGGAGGCAATTACAACGGGCGCTAGAAAAAAGATTTGGCGAAAATATGTCTACACTCAATATATTTAATCTTCGTCCACCTAAAATAAAAAACTTCATATTCAAATTTTTTTATATACCCAAATCGAATTTCATGCTCTTCTGGAAATGCGAGTAATTTCTCGTATTCGACCGATTTCGTTTTGTGTTCTTAGTAACTCATTAATGCTTCAGCAGACGTTTATTTTAAAGAAAAAAAAATTAAACTATGTAAACCGGAAAAAATATTTTAAACGAATTGGAATCTCAAATGTGTGACGTCATTTTCAATTGAAGAAGGTAATTTTATCACGCAAATGATTAATTTTTTTTTTTACTCTCGGAAATAAAATGCAGCTGAAAAGAGAGAAAAATCGCTTTAAAAATGAGAGAACGGGTGGATTTTCAGATTTTTAAAGTAGCGCAGATTGTTTACAATATTTCCATACATGACTTTTGAAAATTTTCAAACGGATCGTACAAACGGTGTGGATTTTATTACAGTTTTAGACAATAACTTTTTAATTTCTGTTTGGATTAATGACGGTAAAAGTTTTGTTTTGAAATGGTCAGACCGGAATTGTTAGAGAGTCAATCATGGAGCAGCGTAACTATATAGTACGATTTTAGTATACCTGTAATTAGTTAAAAACACGGTTAAAGTTGGAAAATCAGTTTCAATGGCAGTATACATACAGCTGAGCCCGCTTAGTGGAATTTCGGTTAAAGGAATATTCCACTTATTTTGATAAATTTCCAGTGTATCAAACCGTAATAATTAGTCAATGTGATCCCGGATAATGGAATATCCTATTTAATAGAATAAATTTTCGTGTCGAAATTTGTTATTCCCTTAAGCGAGTGCGACTGTATTTAAAGCCGAATCTGCTTGGTGGAATATCGTTTAAAGTGATATCCCGCTTATTGCAATACATTTTAAGTGTACCAAACCGTAATAATTAATAAATGCGATCCCGGATAATGGGATATCCCGCTTATTGGAATAAATTTTCAGTGTACCAAACCGTAATGATTAGTCAATGTGATCCCAGATAATGGGATATACCGCTTATTAGAATAAATTTCAATGTACCAAACCGTAATAATTAGTCACTTTGATCTCGGGTGATGGGATATCCCGCTTATTGGAATAAATTTTCGTGGTGAATTGGCTATTCCATTAGGCGGGTTCGATTGCAGATTCTTTTTCTGTGTTTAGTAAAATGTCTTCCCTGTAATATAAAATCTACATAGAAATATTTAAGTATAATATACATGAACTAAGTTTTAATGTCGTTGAAGGGACAATGCCGTTAATGATGCCTATAATCGAGTAGCTTATTAAGCGAGTTTCTGTAACATTGACGCCTGTAATCAAGTGACGCACTTCAGTACAGAATTATGGGATGCTATAAACAAATCGTCGCTTAGAAAGAGGCCATCATAGCCGATCTCTCTGAGGAATGTAAGACAAAAAATAAACTTTTAACGGTGTAGTTTGAAAAAAACCATGCGATTTTGATACATAAATACAAATAAACTAATTATGTATAATGCATTTCAAATTTTTTAGAATGTCTCTTTACAAGCTGTATTATACACTATAATAAAAGATAAACCTGTATCAATAGCGAAACTTTCAGAAAAAATTCTTAAAAATCGAAAATTTAGCACGACATGCCATTTTTCGAAACTTTTTTGCCTTGCAATTCCATGTTGAAGAATTTTTTCCGAAAGTTTTATAAAGGCTCCGTTGTTTCATTTATTGCGGCGTGTAATACAGCTTAGAAAGGATCATCCTGAATTTTTTCTAGACCCTGGTGCAATTACCTTATTCTGATTTGTTTACTTAGACCGTAAGGTAGATTTTATTTTTTCGAAATACAACTTTAATAATCTTTTCTATATTTTTAAGGGGAAAAAATCCCTAGTCTTTCTAGTGCATGAGACGATCGTAATGATTTTCAATATAAAAACAAACAGAATGAACATGTTAAGACTGTCATCCTTTTCAAAAATGAAAGCTGTAACGTATAAATAAAAAAGATTTGAATGACATTGAATGCAAAATACATGATTAATAAAATTTTCTGAGATTGATCTGAATGTCCACGTGTGGATCCAGCTGATCTGAAAATTTTGTTGCCAAACGCGAAATGAAAATAAAATTCATAATAGCTGAAGTATTGCACTAACAATTCGAGTACTTTTTAAAACCCCAATAATTTGTCTTTCGGCAGCTAGTTCTGTTTCTTCCATAAATTTTCATTTTTCGAACGTAGAAATGACCTAAGTGTTCTTTTAATTGTTCAATTTAACAACTTAAGTTCCAATAATGCCATGCTGCTACCATGTTACTAGAATATGAAATGTGTTATTTATTTCACTAAATATACAAAGATGAATTGCATTGAATACGGTTTAGAATTATACAGATAAACATTATTTTATCTCCAGAAATTTGCCATTTACTCTGCTGAAACACTACATTAATGTGAAGTTATTAAATAACCTGTACTAATGGATAGCAGAGAAAGCATCCTAGGACTTTAACCCATTAACGCGCAGTGTTCCCGCTCTAGGAACATCAAACGCTGACGTTTTAACTGCTGCCAGTCACGAAGAATAGATTTGATTTCTATAAAAACAGTTGCGGGTGACATAGCTCCTCAAGAATCCTTTACATTTTAGAATGTCATTTCCCGTAAAAAAATTGTCACGATTATTTTTAACAGCACTGACATCTGCTGAAAAATGGAAGAACGCGAGAACAGCTGGATAGATTGCCCAATGCTGAAAAAAGGGCAGCCGCTGCCATCGCTCGACTTAACTACCAGCAAGATGGTGGACGATCGAAACGTTCATCGCGTGCCACAGATCAAGAGACCCTTTTTTGACGCAGCTGGCTGTGCTGGCTGTTTCGATCGTCCGCTATCTTGTTGGTAGTTAAGTCGAGCGATGGCAACGGCTGCCCTTTTTCAGCATTGGGAAAGGGTTGCGCCTCAAAAGGTTAAACTGTTTGAGGTCATTTTCTTTCAACGGCTAACGACTACATGATCGGATAGAGGGATGAAATATGAAGATCTAGGGTTCTAGCCTATAGCGTGATTGCCGATCTAATAGTCTGGAGTTTTGGGCGGTCTTCTCCTGATGGAACGTAAATACGCTTAAAACCCATTAAAAATTCCTCTTCCTAAGGCATACTCCTTAAGGCCGACAGCCCTCGTGTAGCTTACCTTAAATAAACAAAAAATTTTTACAACAATGATACCCATCCTCCTGTTTTGAATTAGGTGACAAGATCTCTGAACAAAGAATCGGGTACAAATCAGCATGGTGTTCCCAATTCTGAAACAAAAATTGGGGACATATTATAAATTCAGTACGCTTCCAAAATAAATATATAAATAATTAAATAAATATGTTTATTCAACTAAGGCATTAACAGCATCCATAATTTTAAGAAAATGTGATTAATTTTTGAAAAAAATTGGCAAGAAATAATTATTATAATTGAAATTTCGTCCCTGATTGCTGTTTTACATTTGGGGGACAAATTGAAAAAAAAATTCCTAAACTGTGGATGGTACACGAAAATTGGGGACGTCAGGCCATTTTAATTTTGACATGTGGTTTTGAATGATTAGAATGCAGACGATATTTTTAAAAACACCAAAAAACCTTGAAAAACATGTCTGTCCTTTAGCGACTCCATTTAAATATATACTGTACTATAGGACCTGGTGCGCGACGAGTGTCGAGTACGCTAACCTTGAATTCTCCAACGTCGCTGCGCCTGCAAAAGAGGCAGTTAACGTTTTATAGGTGTCAAAGGAGCAGTGAAGGACCCTTCAAATGCAGGAAGTTTGCAGTAAGTGCGTGCTCCTAATTACCAGACCCATCCACCACCGAAAAAAAAAAAAAGGGTTTTGGCGAATTTTAGAACGGCGCCAGAGTCTATCGTTATTTGAGCCGCGATATATTCGTCAAAAGGTATTCGATCGATTTATGCTGTTCCATTTGTGTACAGATAGTTAAAGTATGGCGTCAAATCTCTTTTTTCGATACAGTAGACCCCTATAACAGGGTAGATATGTTCCGTGCTGTATGAATCCGTGTTACACGAGGCCTGAGCTATACGGCACCTGGAAAGTAAACTGCGTGGTCCAACCGCTGCATACCTTATTTGCAGACCTTAGAAGTAAATTGATGTTTATTGTTGCCATTCAAAAGTTATATTAATTACTGGAGCTAAAACATAATATAAAATCAGAACATCTGTCTCTTTTTATCGTGCTATAAAGGCCTCTTTTATCGTGCCATACGAACACGATCGCAATTTTTAAGCCGTGATATACGAATCCGTCTTAAATGAACATTATAAGGGGGTCTACTGTATTTTATGTCTGGATTTGGAACGAAAATAGAGGATTTTGAAAAGTTTGTCTGGACCTGCCAACAATTTAAGGCCATAGCTTACAAAAAGAAAAGTGCTCTCCACAAAATATTTTTGTTTTATAGCGGTTTTTTTTTTAAATTTTCATTAATTTAATTTTGTGGTATTTTTTTCTTCTTTAAGGGAACAAGGGGTGTTGAAAATGGTTAAAAGGGTTGAAAATGATTAATAGGGTGACAAAAAAAGAATAATACGCCCACCAGAAAAGTCCCTTTCAAGTATATAAAGCTGAATTTTTTTTAAATGGAACAATTCTAACTTTTAATTTAAAATTTAGAAACGACACATGATGGATTATTATTCAAGATGTGCACTTTGAAACCCTTTTTTTTTAGTTTCGACCTTTTCAACGAAGTTGTAATTTTTGAAATACTTAATGCGCACCATTTTTTGTCGTATTTATTTAAAATTTTTCATAAATGTTTAAAATGATATTATTATTGATATACTTTTGCATGTTTTTCTGTAACAATAATAAATTGGGCAAGATCTATTCATGTTAATTGAAATAAAACGAGTTAAAATTCTGAAAAATAGCATTTTATCATTAAATACTACTTTTTCTAAATGTAATTGCAATTTAATGCGAAGTTATATATTCATTTTTAACTTGTTTAGAAAAATTCAGCTTTTTAAATTAATATAGTATACACCTGGAGCATCCTGAAAATTGGTTGCTTTTGAGTTTGCTTTTCAACAAAAAGAGCTTTTTTGGCCCAAAATAATTATTTCTCAGTTTTAAATTTGATAAAAGTATTTAAAATGCATCTTTTTTATCCTTACATTACATGGAGTGTCCAAAATTAAAAATTTAAAAATCAGATTTAACTTCCCTTGCCCTTTTAAAGATATTCTTAGAAGGGAAAAAATCTTGTACAGGTAGATTTCTTTTAAAACAAACAATACAAAGCAAATACGCAAAAAATCTAAAATAATATTTTTTACAAATTTACCTACACACTTTTACAAGCCGATATGGGTAACACACTCGCTTTAAAAACGTACTGGAGTAATAGCCAAATTTACTATTTTAGTTTTGCCAGTAACTGATTAATTTTTGAAAAATCGCATCATTAGAAATAAATTTGAGAAGTTTTTATTATATATGATACGATTCCCTTTTATGGAAAACAATTTTTTAAACGCGAAACTAGAATAGGAAGTTCAACTCGCGGTCGAATACTTTTTTGAGAGAGTGTACCTCTTACAGATGCAAAATTAGCTGAGGTGCTGCGTATTTAGAAAAATATTGCAATAAGACTAAAAGTTTTAAAAAAAAGAAAATCTGGATTTTTCTTATTTATTATAGGTTGACAAGCGTAAGATCAGTTCATGAAGCTTAAGAAAAGCAAATACGAGATTTTTTTTTTTTTTTAATCTGCTCAAAAGTTGCATAATTTCTTAAAACAACTCCCTGGACAGCATATGCACTGACACACCGAAACATTTAAAATTGAGTGTGGCGTCTCAGGAGAGCTTCACCAAACAATTTAGATACGTTTTACCGTCACATGAATATAGGTGGAACAGTCATCACCTAGTCACATTTTCGACGTTATAAAATAAGAGAATTTCATACAGCTTTTTAATTCGTTTTTTTTTTTTTTACAGTTCATACTATACTTCATCGGTGAAGCAGACGAGAATTTGGATGTTTATATGCAGCTGAAGTACTAATTTCAAGATTCTTTCAATAAGTGTTTATAGAACATTTTTAGAGAAGAGAGGGGTGGGCTAATCCCTTCTACTCACCACCCACCAAGTTATGCCAAAAGCTTTAAACCTGATTAAAAACATTTCGCTTTGAAAATAATGTACTTTTTATTATAGTATAAATTTTCAATTAAAAATATATCCTGAATAATCCTAATAATCCTGAATATTAAATTTTCAAAGTATATTGAGATATTATGTGCACGAATTAGGACGTCTGTCCTAACTTTTGATTGTCTGTTAGTTTAGTATTTTGGCATGCCTAGACGAGGGGCATCTTCCTATGGGGGAGGGGTGTCTTTAATGGAGTACTTTTTAAATGTTTCGTGCATTCACGTTTCATCTGGAGATAACCAACCTAAACTCCAGACCATTAGATCGACAGCCACGTACAAACGCGGGGACTTCACACTTCAGCCGTCTTTCATATACAGTGTTTTATCCACTCGGCTATGGTAAGGCCGAATGTCCTGACCGATAGTATGGGTAATTTATGTGTCCTCAATTAAGGACCCCAATTCTATAAGGGTTAAGTTCTATTTGTATTGAATTCAAATAAATCTTACTCAAAACATATATCACATACACATCTAAAAAACACACCAAATAATGCCGAAGGGCACCATTCAACTAGACTTCCCGCAAAATTTATCGAGTAGAGTTGAGAAATCGCCAAATGTAACAAACCCCGGACGACTTTTTTCGGCATCTCACGGGAACAGAAGGTAAAGTGTCTATTTCCGACCCTCCATCAACTGCAGACGAGAATGCCAATAAAACACTTTTTTTTTTTTCCTATCATGCTCACTTTAAAAAAAATAAAATAGAATAATAAAAATAAAATAAAAACTTTTCATGCGAAGGGGGTAAAAAGAGGCGTCAAAAAACGGTCGCGATAGGGTTGACGCTGCTCAAGAAAGGTGGTCACGTGACTGCACTCCCCCCTGAGCGCGCGCCGGGGCACGTGTCTCGAAGGCCTTTTGCCGCATCTGCGCCCTCTGGCGCAACGCAGCCAGAATACGCGACGCGCACGATTGGTAAAGCAAATAGGCGTGAAAATTATTCGGCAACATGATTCCGATTACCCCCGATGTGGTAACTCAAACCGTTTATTAGTAATCTCGCGCATTCTAATTCCCGACGCGATCCAATATGAGATGGGGATTATGGGGGGGGGGGCAGGAGGTAATTAAGGGAGAGACAAGGGGGACTGGAAATTAAAATTCTGTGGAGGACAGGAACAGTTTTTAGTCCCTATCATCTTTCTAAACTTTTGTAAAATCCGTGATATGCTTGAGAAAGAAATACAGTGGAATTCCCCGCTAATCCAAACTAATCTCGTTCGAATTAAGAAGAATCTTGGATTATTGAAAATTTTAATGATAAATAATACTGAGATAATCGAAGAAATAAATGATAAATTGAGCGCAAACATGCGCATGTTTAGAAAAATTCTAAAACGTTCAACAAGTTCTCAAGTTTCAACAACAAGATTTCATTAACAAGATTGTCTATTATGAATTCGTTGTTCGTTGTATTATGAAATCTTGTTCAAATTAACAAGAATTCTGGATTATTGAAAATTTGAATGATAAATAATACTCAGATAATCGAAGAAATAAATGATAAATTGAGCGCAAACATGCGCATGTTTAGAAAAATTCTAAAACATTCAACAACAAGTTTTCATTCAAGTTTCAACAACAAGATTTCATTAATAAGATTGTCTGTTTATCTATGATTTTACTTCGCATATATCATACCATCGTAAATGATGTGCGTAGCATTCCTAGATATTTTACAAGGCTGTACAAAAGAATCTTACACCCCGGGTATCATTATTTTATCTCATACTGTTAATACGCATAAATATATACAGGGTATCCCAAAAATTCGGTAACAGGCTTTAATCCTTTATCTATAACAGATAAGACTCCATTAAGGAAAAATTCTCTCGTTCCTTTTCAAAAAGTTACACTTTCTAAATTTGTATACAACCCCCGTACAAAACATTTCCCGATTTGTGAAATGTGCCCCATACTCTAATAAGGTGACATACAAAATTTGAAAACTATGCCTTGAAAAGTATCAGAGATATGAAGATAACGCTGTCTTAAACCACTTTTCCGTGGCTCTCGAATTGAAAAAAATCACGTCGAATGATCGCATTTCAGGGATCGTACAGAAATGACGAAAGAAAATCTTTTTTGTCACTCTCGCAATAAATGTTTTTATTCGAAATCATGTATAGTCCCGGATCCTCTTTCTTTAAAGATATCTCTGCGACGTTGCATGATGAAAGGCTCAAATTTTGTACATCACCTGTTTAGTGTATAGGACGCATTTTACTAATTGGGTATGTTTTTCTACGGGGGCGTATAAAAATTTAAAAAGTGTAACTTTTTGAAAATTAAGAAGAGATACTTTTTCTTGAGTCTTATTTCCGACCTTATTTTGAACATTATTTCAATTTAGATTGCCCACTTATCTCTAATACATAAAGAATTAAAGCCCTTTACCACCTTTTAGGGACACCCTGTATAATTGAGGTTATGTTTTTTTTAAAAAGAATAATCATTTATAGGTCTTTTATTCCTCGACTACATCGGCCCAAAATCTGTCGAATGCATCAGTTTATGAGCTATGATGGCATGACATAAGTTTTCAGGCTATAAATTATAGAAGGAAAACAGAACGTGCGTATTTTCAAGCTATTTGCATAATTTGTAGCTTTTATAAAGTGACGCATTAAGCAGTTTCCTTAATTTTTTTCTCATATTCAATTTCATTGAACTGGAGCAATCAAATAACCTGTTCCAGAGAATTACTTTTTAAGTAAAACGAACCACATACAATAAACACTCAGTAATTCTTGGGTGGATTAATTACTTTACGGATTAATAAATTTACGGAATATCCGTCTTTCTTTTTAATATTGGATATCTATAAATGAACAAGACGTTGCTTCAGTTTATGACAAAATTTTGTTTAAAATATCCTAATCCTTATAAATAAAAATGAAATTCTGTTTGTTTGTTTGTTTGTTTGTGGATTTGATTCGTATACAAATACACAAAAATGGACCAATCAGCCTGAAATTTTGCACAGATATGTAAAATAATACAGAATAAGTCATAGTCCACTTTAAAAATTTGAAAGTCCACCCGTTCCCAAAATTTAAGAGATTTTTAATGTTCTCCACGCAAAAAGCTTTCCGTAATTGTAACCCCTGTATTGAAAAAAGTGTTAAATAAGGATCGTGGTTGCCATGTGTGGCGATTTTGCTGAATAAAATGTTTTAAATTCTCAAAGTAAAAATAAAAGAATAATAATGATTTTTTTTTGTTAGTTTATATTTGTAAGATTATTATTTTTTTATTATAATATCGTGTGCATGGGAAATCGGAGCAGGAATGAAATGTTTTATACGCAAAACAATAAGAATTGAAGATTTCCGAGGCTAATAGGTAAATTTTTTTAGTTTGGCGAAAAAATAAAATGGCTTAAATGCCGATTTTGAGAAAGTGAGTTCTAGCGGTTTGCACAGATTTCGGCTTGGCGCAATTTATTGAGAGCTTAAGGAAATAGATTTTTGAAAACAAGTGCAAAGGTTTTATTAGAATACAGCGTTAAATTTTAATGATCCGTGAAGAAATAATGCAGTTATTAAGGGATTTCAAGCGATCTATCTCCAGAATTCTCGCAAAATGAGTACATTGATTTAAGTTGGGGGAATTCCGCCAAATTTCAGAAAATTGAAATCTTCTCATTTAGTACATCGGAGTAACGATGAATAAAACACGTTATAGTTTATAATTTTAAAAAATTCGGCTGTATTAAGGGATTCCACTTTATAAATAAATGCGTGCTTTACTTTTTGGCGGTCGAACCATCTCCCATATTGATTGCTGCTAAGTCAATGCTTCGAATGATTCCCTGAAAAAACTCTTGCAAAATAGCGTATGTTAGCACTTTGGTGAGGCTTAGCTTTGAAACTGGATTTTATTTGAGAATGGTAAATATAATGACACTGGTTATAGATAAAAATGAATGTTGGTCCGTGTGTAGAGGTTGAAAAACTCCAGCACCGTTTGACCAATCACCATGAAATTTGGTTCACCTAAGTCTTTTATCATGGAGAAGCTTTTTATGCTATCCGTTTTCCTCTAACTTGCCACCAGGTGGCGCAGCAGAACGTCGAATTCTATTCCGTTTAGCCGTTTACTATGCGAATATCGTCAAACCGATTTCGATGAAATTTGGTACACGCGGATATTAAAACACGGAGAATATTTTTCAGTATCCATTTTGCTGTAACTTGCCGCTAAATGGCGCTACAACGCATCAACTTCTATACCGTTCGACCGATCGGCATAAAATTTCTTATACTTACACATTTCAGCACGACGAATGTATTCTAACTGTAAAAACACTCAAATTACTGGTGTTAAACGATAAAGTAAATAAAAAACTTTGTAAAAAACTCACATAAGAAGTTATAGGTAAGAAGATACGCACGTTTCAGTCAAAAATTGTTTTGACCTTCATCAGTCCAAGCCCTTCGTCGCAAGGAACACAGGAAACTCTGTGTTCCTTGCGACGAAGTGCTTGGACTGATGAAGGTCAAAACATTTTTTGACCGAAACGTGCGTATCTTCTTACCTATAACTTCTTATGTGTGTTTTTTACAAAGTTTTTTATTTACTTTATCGTTTAACACCAGTAATTTGAGTGTTCCCTGTGTTCCTTGCGACGAAGGGCTTGGACTGATGAAGGTCAAAACAATTTTTGACCGAAACGTGCGTATCTTCTTACGTATAACTTCTTATGTGTGTTTTTTTACAAAGTTTTTTTTAAACTTTATATTCTAACTGTGTTCCTTTTGATGTTACTCACCACTAGATGGCACTGCAATGCATTATTATTTTAACTCGCCACTAGATGACGCTGCAGCAGGCCAAATTCTTGACCATTCAAACGGTCGCTATGAAAATCAGTATACATAGCTATTTGAGCAATGAGAATATTTTGGCGTTATCCATCTTGCTATAACTCGCCACTTGACGGCACTGTAGCAAATCATTACTTTAATTAACCACTAGATCGCGCTGCAGTGTATCACTTCTTGACTGTGCAACTGATCGCTATGAAAATAGGTATACATAGATATTTGAACACGGGGAAGAGTTTCGCGTTAGATGTCGCGTCAACACATGAACTTCAGGGCTGTCCAGCCGATCGTCCTGAAATTTCGTATTCATCGATATCTGAATGCGAAGAATATTTTCGCCGTATCCGTTTTGCTAAAACTCGCCACTAGATTGCGCTACGCCGCATGGCGTTCTGCACTGTACAAGCGATTGCCTTGAAATTCGGTATGCATGGTTATTGAACACAATATAATGCGATATCCATTTTGCTATATCTCTTTATTACAATAAATAGTAATCACCACGAATCGTAATATCAAAAAGTCCATTCATTCCCGTGCGAAGAACGGGTACTTCAGCTAGTTAGAGATAAAGAAGAAGTGTTTTGACACTCTTGGAACTTGAATATACGGATGTAACTCCACATTAAGTCATCAATGTTTGTGTACTTTGGTAATCAGCAATTAATTACTGAAATAAATTTGATGATTTTTAATGTCCGAGACAAGCTCTTGAATTAGAAATGCTTAAAATTCCAAGTAAAATTAACATTATGATGACTAGAGCTACTTTTATGATTCATGCAGAATAAAGCATTAAAATAATTTCACAAAAAGACTATATAATGGAGTCCATGATGGGTATGGACTGGCCAAGGATTGTAAAAGGCTCTTACCATAAATTAATTTGTTTAAAATAAATTTTGAGTTGATTTTTGTATAAATTTTTCTTGCAGTTTTTAAAATTATTTATAAAAATATTGGCTATGAGAAGAATCTGAGAAAATACAGTGTAACCTCAAGAAGTCGAACGGACAACGGAAAAATTCGAGCTATAGAATTTTTGAAATTACGGCGTGAAGAAAAATTTTATTAAGTTTGTAAGGGGAAGTACATTTATTCGAGACATCAAGGTTTTCGAGATATTAGAATTCGAGATTTGAAAATTTTCATAATCATGTACAATACTATAGTAAACAATCCGCTCTACTTCTGAAAATTCATCCGTTCCCTCATTTTGAAATGATTTTTCGATCCATTTTATTTCCGAGATTTAAAAGACTGAATCATTTGCTTGACAAAACTGCCTATTTCAAGTGAAAATGACGTCATACATTTGGGACTCCAGTTCATTTAAAATAGTTTTTCCAGATTACATAGTTTATTTATTTATTTTTTTCACAAATAAATCGTCTGCATGGATATAAAAATGGCTGCGTGCACAAAACGAAATCTTTTGAATGCGAAGTTTCTGCGCGTTTCCAGAAAAGCATGAAATTTGATTTGGATACATAATATAAATTGAATATGAAATTATTTATTTTGAAAATTAGATTCATTGAATGTAGACATATTTTCGTCCAATGTTTTTTCTAGCACCCGTTGTAATTGCCTCCACAACGGGCTCTGATTTCTATTAAGAATTTTAAAAGTAATAGCAATGATTCTCTCTGATTGTTAATATATTTCCCGAGTAAAAATTTGTAAATATATTTGTAATGAAAAACATTAATTTCAGCAACTAGCAAGACGTAAAGAATGTATAAAGGACGTCGACATTTTTCGAGAACAACGGGTTTATCCAACACCTCCTAGGTATAGAAAGCCTTACAACTCCTACGTCACCAAGCTTTGACGTCATCACTAGACCTACAAAAGTGACGTCATCACAGTTTTAATTTCACAAAGTAAAACTACTTAAAATTTCTGGTGAATGCTACAAATATTAGAAACTATCTTAAATTAAACATTCAAATTAAAATACCTTTCTCATATAAAATTATTCACTGTGATCTATTTCCTCAACATATTATCTAATGAGTCATCGTTAAAAACTGCCTCTAGTCATAAAATTACATTTTTTCTCACAAATTATTAAAATATTGCTACTCATGCGTAAATTCACCAGAAATTGTTAATAGTTTTATTTTCTGAAAATAAAACTTTTAAATGTAGGCCTAGTGATGACGTCAGAACTTGGTGACGTAGGCTTTGTAAGGCTTTCTATATCTAGGAGGCGTTGGTTTATCGCACATCTGGCACACTGTTCATTTCTTCCCAAGTTCACTGTAAAACACGTTTCCCCTTCACAGCACTGATCAGGTGGAGTAGAAAAGATACAGGTAAACTGAAAGAAATCTGACATTGAACTGTTTTTATCTGCCCACCAAATTGCAATTTTTCAATAAGTTAATCGATTTCTGTTGGATTATACGTATGTTTAGTTTACTCGACTGTCTGCACTGTGCAAACGTGTATGAAAAATATAATATGAAAGTACAGTGAAACCAGTCTAAAAAATCCCATCGGATTTTTACTTTCCGAACATGTACCATGTAAGGAAAGTATTGTAATCATGAAAAAATTCGACTTCGAGATTTTGGTGTTTTTACACGTTTTGAGGGCTTCTGAATCCATTTATGCTATTTTTACAAGATGTATGTATGTATGTGTGTATGTGTGTGTGTGTGTGTATGTGTGTTTGTGTGTATGTGAGTGAACACGATAGCTCCTGAACGGAGCATTCGATTGAGCTCAAATTGGATATATATGTCATAAACCACCGTCGCAAGACCGGTATTGATTTTGGTGTGTATAGGACTTATAGTTTTTCTACAGGGCTACGACAAAGATTTCTTTTACATTATGGCCTATGGGGGGAATTTCTTGAAAGTGCGCCAGCGTTTAAAGGATACATTCGATTGAGCTCAAATTCGGTATACATGTTATAAACCACCATCCTAAGACCGGTATTAATTTTGGTGTGTATAGGACTTATAGTTCTCCTAAAGGGCTACGACAAAACTTTCTTTTATGTTATGGCATAATGGCATATGGGGAGAAATTCTTGAAAGTGCGCTAGCGTTTAAACGGTGCATTCGATTGAGTTTCAATTTGGTATATGTGTTTGAATTATTCATCGATTAAAATGTATTTAAGTGCTTGGTAATGATCTTAATCGTAAGTGTTCGGAAAGTCGAGTGGAGTCACTCCAGATTTTTTTTTTTTGCTAAGTGCAGGTTTCCGTTCCATGCTACCTCATTCTGATAACCTGTATGACTATAGCCAATAGGTAAGAATTGGTATCTGTACATACAAACAGTGCTTTTTCCTGTGGGGTTTGATGAGTTGCGCGTATCCTACTGCATAGTTACGCTGATCCCTGACTCATTCCGGGCAACCACTTCAATATAAATATTTTACCGCCATTACTCCAAGAAGATTAAAAAGTACAAAAAGATTAAAAAGCAGAAAAAGCGTTATAGCATCTACACCGCTCGTGCGATCCGTTTGAAAATTTTCATAATTATGTATGAAAATATAGAAAACAGTCTGCGCTACTTTAAAAATCTGAAAATCCACCGGTTCCTCATTTTAAAGCGATTGTTCGCTCTTTTCAGCTCCATTTTATTTCCGAGAATAAAAAAGTGAATCATTTGCGTGACAAAATTACTCGTTTCAAGTGAAAATGACGTCATACAATTGGGATTCCATTTCATTTAAAATAGTTTTTCCATATCACATAGTTTATTTTCTTTTTCACAAATAAATCGTCTCCATGAATATAAGAATGACTCTCTACACAAAACGAAATCTTTCGAATACGAAAAGTTTTCATGCGTTTCCAGAAGAGCATGAAATTTGATTTCATGCGTTTCCAGAAGAGCATGAAATTTGATTTCGGTATATAATAAAATTTGATTATGAAGTTATTTATTTTAGGCGGACGAAGATGAACTATCTGAGTGTAGATATATTTTCGTGAAATTTTTTTTCTAGGGACCTTTGTAATCGCCGCCACAACGGGCTTTGACTTCTAGTCTTTAAATATTCTGATCTAACAAATAAGGTGCGAATGAAAAAAAAAAAAAGAAAAAAAAAAAAAGAAAAAGAACGAACTATAAAATGTTGATTTTTTTTCTTTTATTAAAGTAAAAGTACTTTTAAAAAATTTCGCTTGAGAAAGCACTGTATGCACGGAAGAAACTTTTATATCTCTCTATTCAAAATAAAAGTAACGGCCACTTTTGCCACAGCCACCGCTGTCGAGAGCTTGTTCGGCTATCTTCTCCTAAAGTGTGTGTGTGTGTGTGTGGGGGGTTTGAATTTCGAGAAACATGTCCACGGATTCGGAAAATTCCGAGGAACCTGATAAGCTGACTTAAATTTCGAAAATCGAAGTATTTTAGAAGGTATTAATAAAAAGTTGAAAAAATAAAACATAATGGTTGCCAGATTTGGCATAAAATCATTCATTCCTTTGCAACAAAGCAATTCCAAGTATGTAGAATCGCGTGAAATTGACAAACATGAAGTAGAATTACACCCATTTTACGCCAAATTAAAAAGTGTATGAAGTAAATATCAGGTTGTAACGAAAGTTTTCCGCTATATCTGCCTGAAAGACTAACTTCTAACTCTTTAGATAACTGTTTTTGAACTTTCGGTACCAAACCTGCACAGTGTCACATGATACAACAATAGTACTTAAAGCTGTACACCTAATTCGTTGATATTATGTAGCTGACTTTTTGCAACACAACTGGAAGTAAATGATGGTTCTAATCCTCTAGAGTGATAGTTCCATTTGAGACACCTTATACTTAATGATAACTATATTTTTTACAGATTTCACAACACAGTGTTATAAAGTAAACCTCTTTCTTTCAAATGCCAAAAATCGTTTGACAAAATATGAGCAAATACGCCAACGAGAACTGTGTGCTGACGATGTTTGCGGTGGCGGGAAACTTTCGTTACAACCTAATAACTCAAAGTGTGTTACACAAAGTTGACAATTTTCAAATAGTAAGTTCGCTTATACAACAGGAGTTTAGAATCAGCGATTATTCGTTTTTCCAAAACAGAATAACTAATTGTAACTGATTTTAAAAGCACCATCTTGGCATTAGGTACAATCTGGCAAAATAGTATCTTTCCAATCTGGGTGAATCTAAACAGCGAGTTCAAAAATGTTAAAACCCAATATCTTGAAAATGGAAAATAATTAAAATGCAGATTAATTTAAAGCCGGCTCGGTCCAGCTGGAGTATTTGCTACCAGTAGAAATATTTGGTGGCGTTAACTATGCCATTATAGCAGTTATAGTACACTTTGAATATTTGACAGCGCGGCGAGATGATATAATTCGTGGTGCTAAATACGCCAATCTGCAAAGGATTATGTATATGAAAATATGAATAACGGTTTTCAGGGAATCTTAAATGAGCAGTAATTATAGGTTGTGAGCATGTGTCAATCGCCAAATAATGAAAAGTCGCCATGGGTGGCAAGCTATCCTACCTGTTCCGTAGTTTTTATCAAAGAAAATGTATGAAGTACTATGAAGTAATCGAAGAATCGTATGAAGTAATCGTATGAAGTACTGTTTTCTTAGAGCTAATTATTGACTATACATATACGCAAGTCGCCAAATTATGAAAATTCGCCCTGATTGGCTAATACTTAAGGTGTTCCATGGGTTTTACATAATTAAAAATAGTACGAATTTTAAATTTTTATGTTCCTAGTAACATGCAATAACCAAGCAATGTGTAGCTCGGTAACATTCTATCTGATCCAATCTTTGGGTTTTGTTTGTTGAAATTATGCCTTTTTTTACGAATAAGCCTTATTAGGGGCTGAATGCCTCATACAAAAAGTGAGCGTAGTGAGTCAAGGTCCTTGGCCCCTGGTGTATAATAAAATAATTTCACTAAAAAATTTTAATCTATGGGCTTAGTGCAGAAAATGTATGTTTTCTGCATAACCTGACAAAAAGTATTGTTCCCTTATGTTCACTAATCTTGTCCGTTGGCTTATTTTCACAACCACTAATGCCTAAAGTGAATACGAATTTTAAAAACATTAGTATGCATCTGTGTGCATTTCTTCAACTACTCTATTTCAATCATCGAAAATCAATCGTTTAACTAAGAAAATAATAATTAATTAATTAATTAATTAATTAATAAAAAATCGCCCGTTATTTCAAAAATAAAATACTAATTAAAAAATCTTCAAGTCCAGTGTTTAAAATTTCAAGTGTTTAAAAATTAATAATTATGTAAAGCAATACAATATTTTGTCCATAAATAATAATAATGGAAAAGAGAATTGCAAAATGACTTTCCCCAATTCCAATCACCACAGAAAAACAGGTTTATTTATCTGTCAGTTAAGTGTTCGAAGTTAGCTAACAGTGTTGGCAAATTATAAAAAGAAATCGGTGCAAACCGGTCAAAGATCTCTCCTTAATGGAAAAGTTTTAAAATTACACGTCTTTGTTAAATTATGTCTTTTACTGAATCTTATCATAAAATACGACTCACAAATTTGTATTCTAGGCTGCAGTTTTCTTATAGAACTTCCAGTATAATATCCTTGTAGTAATTTTAGAGAAACCCTTTCAGTATAAATAATAACTCTCTCAAATAACTCTCTCAATATATATATATAGTAAAAGGCATAACTTAAGAGTCAACGTAGCATCCACTTGGCAAATACAAAATTCTAAATATCCATGGAATGATAGATGTGCAAAACAATGAACTCAAAGTCTTAAGTAAAAACAGGGATAAGCAGACACATGCAGCAGATAGAAATCCAAACAATGGTAAATCAGAAAAAGAAAACGGAATTGGATGGAGTAAAACAATGGGTAGCAAGCATCGGCTGCTACCCATCGTGTGCGCGCACAGCCAGCTGTCGTCAAAAAAGGGTCTCTAGATCTGTGGTACGCGATGAACGTTTCGATCGTCCGCCATCTTTCTGGTAGTTAAGTCGAGCGATGGCAACGGCTGCCCTTTTTTCAGCATTGGGCAAGCTATCCAGCTGTTCTCGCATCCTTCCATTTTTCAGTAGATGTCAGTGCTGTTAAAAAGGATCGTGACGATTTTTTTACGGAAAATGACGTGCTAAAAAGTAAAGGATTCTCGCGGAGCTGTGTCACCCGCAACATCGCGTGCCACAGCCGTTCATCGCCCGTTCATCGCGTGCCACAGATCTAGAGACCTTTTTTTTACGACAGCTGGCTGTGCGGCACAGCCAGCTGTCGTAGTTAAGTCCATCGATGGCAACGGCTGCCCTTTTTTCAGCATTGGGCAATCTATCCAGCTGTTCTCGCTTTCTTTCATATTTCAGCAGATGTCAGTTCTGTTAAAAATAATCGTGACAAATTTTTTTACGGGAAATAACGTGCTAAAAAGTAAAGGATACTCGTGGAGCTATGTCACTCGCAACTCTTTTTATAGAAATCAAATCTATTCTTCGTGACTGGCAACAGTCAAAACGTCAGAGTTCGGTGTTCCCAGAGTGGGAACACTGCGCGTTAAAGGGTTAAAATACCATTTCATTGTGTAACACCACTAAACACCAGTAATGGTAACACCAGTTCATGGAGGACTGACTTTCTTCCATGAGCCAGAACCTGGTACGATATGTAAATACGAAAATAGGCCTGATTGCATTTTCAAAGTTTATCTTTTATTTCTAGTGCGAGGAATACGCTCTTGTTCGCCTGTTATAAAAAACACCAGATGCAGATTTACTCAGAATTTGCTCAGACTGTTCAGTTTGGGGCTAACGTTCACCCTTCTATAACACAATCGCATAACAGCATACGAAGATTCGAATCAACGGATTAAAATGCACCATTTCTTTTTCCTTCCCCCCTTTCCGAAACAGGACAAAATTTTAATTCCATTTCGCATTCCATTTTGCTCTTACGTAAACTTCGGTGTCGCATTACACATTTCACCTTCGATCTCAACAATGGAATATATATATATATATATATATATATATATATATACCTGATATTCCAGCAACACACAACACTTAAAAAAAAAAAAAAAAACCTTGATAGCAATCAATTCGATTGATCAAAGAAAGAGAGAGGCGTCCCCCCTTTGAATCCTGCAAATGCACCCCTTTTTTTTTAACACAGGATTAAAATTCTCTTTTTCAAAACCTTCTCTCTCTCTCTGGCAATAATAGAATTGTGTGTGCATGTGTCTTCGCTGCTCCATAAAAGGATCCGGCAAAAATTTTTGTATCTCTGTGTTCGCGTCGGTCTTCGCAGTGGAGTACAAAGGATTTCGTTTGGGGGGGGGGGTGCACAAGAAGGGGGATTTGAGCAGTAGTTCGCGAAGGTTACATAATCCGCTTGTAATGGGAGGGATGTTTGAAGTAGGAAGTGCGTTTTTTTTTTTCTTTTAATTTTTATTTTAGGAGAGACTAAGTTCGAGCCGATTCCTTTTCGGATTTTTGAAAATGGGGTTTTTAACTCGATTTTAGCTGTCTTCAGGGTCGCATACTGCCTCATAAGCAAGACGGGCTCGTGGGAATGCAAATGGGATAGAGAAATGGGCAAGCAGGGTCTCTGTGAGGTATAGGTCTCTGGGTGCGTTTGGCCTATGAATTTTGTCCGGCAGAGGTTGAAGATCTGGCGTTGAATGGATTCTGTGGTCTTCTCATCAACCCATTAGCGCCCAACTTTTTCTAGCACATTCTCAAATTTATGTTGATGCTTGGAGTGATAAATAAATTTCCGACGTTTGTGTGGTATGAAGAACGTAAATCTTTTTCTAAAAATAAAAGTAAGACGGGGAAATATTTCTCATTTAAACTTGTTATCGCTGAGTGTTTTGTGGAAATCATATTTATTATTCAAGAAATTAAACTAGGAATATAAACTAATGCTTAAATATTTGAGTGACTTACAAATTTCGGGGCGGTCTAAAAATAGATCGCTGGGCGTTAATGGGTTAAGATAGTTACAGTTGCTAAATGCACTCGATGAACACAGTCGACGTAGCAACTTTAGGTTGTATTGTTGCGACATCATCTTTGCAATATTGATTTTGTAGGATTCTTTTCTACCCCCCCCCCCCCCCTAACAGCACTGATGATTAGCGATATATGACCCGCCACATGCCAATGTCCATGGTGGTGGTTAGTGGTGATTTAGCTTATTTAGAGCTTGGAAGTTAGTTAACACTTTGTTCTGGACAATAAAATTATTTCAAAAGAAGCTAGAATATTAGTCGTTAACAATTCAACAGTGAGCTTCTGTTTTGAATTATTTTCAGTCATCAAATACTAAAAATAATTAAATAGATCGACCTTCAAAAGGTGTTGGAAAGTTTTAATAAATATTTTTATAATTTCAAATACAGAAAACTTAAAATTAACCCTGTATAAGCCCTAATAGCACAGATGGTCACAAAAAAGTCGCGGTGACGTCACAGAGAGTCACATTTGTCGCAGGACTGTCAGATACTAGTCATATTGTGACTTGTGAGTGATATGACTTCACTGTGTGGTCACTGTGAAGTTTATTTGTGACCAGTCACCAGGTGACGTCGCCGCGGAGTCACCTTGTGACTAGTATGTGATCGGCCGCTCAGTGACTTCACTGTGAAGTCACTGTGTGACTGTTTTGTGACTACTGATTTTTTTTGGACTTCAAAATGACGTCACACTGGTCGCTTTTGTGACTTTGGAAACAGACTCATTTTTTCTAATATTTTGTGGCAATTTCTTTCGTGAAACATTTAATAAATAAATCCGAAAATGATAACGAGTAATTCAATAAAATCTCGCAGTTATGAAGTAATGGAATTTAGTTTAATTTATTAATTTTTAAATTATTTCGTTTAAACAAGACAATATTATTTATAAAAAAACATATTATTCTTAAAAATGTTAGAGTTAAGAGTTCTAATCACAATGGAGAAAACTAAGTATCTGTGAGTAAAATTAACAATTTCTTTCATATCCCCATGGCATATGTTTTTCGATAGCATATGTAGGTTTAAACTTCGGATGGGGGGGGGGGGCTATCCGGTATTTTAAACCTTATTGTTACTAGAGTAAATACAAATGTCACAAAATTGCTGTTTTTTAATAATTGCTTTAAGTTTTCGGATGGGGCACGAGATCCCTCCCCCCCCCCTCTTTAAATATGCCCCTGGTCTGTTTGAAAGTTCCACTAGGAAAAATTTGAGGCAAAACTATGGGTCTAAGTCAAAAATACTTTATTTATTTTATCTAATGCATGTTTTTCCAATTAATTTTATTTATTTTTATATGAAATCCTTTTTAGGCAAAATATAGCAAAAATATAAATATTATCCCTCATACCTTAATATATATCAAACTCCGTAAACATGTCGCACATTACAAATTTATTTCATAACCGAATAAAAAAATTCAATAAATCATTAGTTTTTTCGGATGAATACTTGATATTCGGTGATAATGAAACAGCACATTATCGCCTGAAAATAATTTATGTGAAAAAAAAAAAAGATTTCCAAGATTTTTAATTTATATTTATTAATTATGGTATTTTCCCCCCATTTATAAAATACCCCAGAAAAATTTTAAATTTCCAAAACAAGCCATGCCAGAACTAACTTTTGCAGCAGTTAGGTATTATTTAGGCAGTGTTTGCAATTACGTGATAATTTTAGAACGTTAATATTCTTTTTATCAACAAAGTTTTGAAACGAAATGCGATATCATCTTCTTTTAAATCTTTGATTTAAATATTCATAAAAACAATAACTCCGAATCGTTTACATGAAGAAAAAGTTATTAAAGAAAGTTATTATAAAGGGACCTTTAATGCATTTCAATAGAAACTGGCAAGTGGAAATACCGCCACCAGACGAAGTTTAGCCTCGAACTCAGAATTGTGTAAAAGGGGCATCTTTAGTAGCACAAATAGTTCATAAAAGACTTTCTACCTGTGTTCTCATAACGCAGGCTAAACGTCTTTTTTAAATAGTTATGCTACTGGGGACTCAGCCAAATAAGTTTTCCCCTCTATCAATACTTCTACGAAATAACTCTGCTAAAGTAGAAACTATTAATGGGTCAGGTACCTTTGAACAATGAAAATATTGGCGAAAAAAGACCATAATTTTATTTGAAATACCTCCAAAGGTAATAATTTTTAAAACTTGCAATTTTTACCAGTTATTAGGAAATATTTTATTAGCCTTTTACACCATTTGGAATAGTTCTACATATTAAATTAATGTTTTTATAACTGAAAGTGTTCCAGCTCATTTTTTGCCCCTTTATTATCTTGCACGCAGATAATATACATATATACATATATAGATTATATGCATATCACATTAACTTAAAAATTGTTGTAGGAATAGAAGAATAGCTTATTAAAATGACCAAAAATAATTTTGCTGAGACTCTTTTTTCCTTTCAAAAATGAATAATTGCAATTTTTATAACTATCATTTACATAACTATGCAAATACTTTCACTTTTGCATAATTATGCAAATAATCCAAAAAGTATAACGTTATATGCATCCCAACAAAATTATTTTTTGTCATTTTAAATAAAATATATTTTCTATATAATTGAAATTTTTAAGTTACTGTGATATATTATGGAATGATGTGCGCAAGACTATAAAGAGGCAGAAAATGAGCGTGGAAATTTTTAGTTATAAAAAAATTAATTTAGTATGTAGAATTATTTCAAGAGCTGTGAAAGGCTAGTAAAAGCTTTCTAAATAACTCTAGTAAAAAAAATTGCAAGTATACATAATTGTTATACTCGTAGGCTATTACAGATGAAGTTGTGGTCAATTTTCGTTGAGATTTTCATTGCTCCAAGGTACCTGACCACTTAAATCTTTGTTGAATTAAAAAAATTACTGCTAATTTCTATTCTAGAAAGTTGCAGCCTTTATATTTTAGGAATAAACATATTTCACTTATACATATATTAACTAATCGTATATATAATAATCATTATATGTGAAATCTAATCTCTTTTCTCACATTTTTTAATCTGTTTTCTGGGAAATTAGTCAATTGTGAACAAAACCAAGGTAGGAAATTTGGTTTTCAGTCGATTTTTTTTTTGGGGGGGGGGGATGAGTGGAAAATAACAGTCAGTGAAAACTACAAGGGGACCCTTGGGTGCTTAATCCGTGCCTCTCTCATCATAGTGAAGAAAGGTTTAATCCGTTAGCTCCGATTTCGACAAATACGCAACTGTAGAGATTCTTTTTCTGAGCTCACCATTGCTTTCATTAGTTTTGAATTCTTGTAATATTTGCAAAGATGAGAAAAATTTAACAAAAGCACTCAACAAAAAACTTTCGTTAAAATTAATTAAAAATCTTTGTAAGGTAACATACATAAAAACGATAGCTTTTAATAGGATTGCTTCGATTGGTACAAAATTTCCTCCCTTCTTCAGTAGCAATAAATTTCCACTAGTATCCATACAGGTATGAGGGTTGGATCTCAAAAGAAAGCAACAGAGGCAAGTTGCCAGGAAAAGGAAGAAGTAAGAAACCAGAGAGAATAAAAGATAAACGAGGGTGATGGGAAAACTTAGCAAAAAACTGGATAGAAAACTTAAAATTAAATAAAATACATTAATTAAAATAGCAAAATGAACAAATATTTAGAAAAATAAAATAATTAGAAGAATTTCTTTCAGTAATTGCTTTTAAGGCTCATTCAAAGACTAAAGCGGTTTTGAAACTCTGGAATTTAACAGGCTAAGCTGTTTTCTCATATTTTTGTGTGTTATTTGAATGTAACAAAAAAAAAGAGGGGGGTGGGGGGAAGTGACAGCAGAAAAAGAGGCTGGAATCTGACTCCACTGGGGAAAATACTGCTTTTGAAAGTTGTAATTATTAAATTACACATAGGGATGAACGCGAGACAAAAAGTCTCGTCTCACAAAATCTTTCTATGGTAATGAAAAAAAAGTCTGTCTCGTCTCTCAAGAAAAGATGTAAAGCTCTGTCTCGTCTCGTCTCACATAAAAGCTGTAAATCCCTGTCTCCTCTTGTCTTTCACAAAAGCTGTAAATCTCTGCCTGGTTCTGGTTTGCATAAAAGCTGTAAATCTCTGTCTCGTTCTGTTTCGCATAAAAATTGTAAATCTCTGTCTCGTCTCGTGTTGCATAAAAGCTCTAAATCTCTCTCTTCTCGTCTAGCTAAAAGTTGTAGATCTCTGTCTCGTCTCGTCTAGCGAAGCATAAAATACGCAAATATCTCTCTCGTCTTACGAAAAAACTGTAAATCACTGTCTCGTCTCGTCTCGCTGTAAATCTCTGCTCTCGTGCCGTATAAAAGATATAAATTTCTATCTCATGTTACCGCGCAAAAAGCTGATAGTCTTTGTCTCGTCTCGCATAAAGTTGCAAATCTCTGTCTCGTCCCTTATCGCATAAAAGATCTAGATCTCTATATTGTCTCTCATAAAAGTTGTACATCTCTGTCCTGTCTCGTCTCGCATCCACCCCTAGCTGTACGGAATGATCCAAGTTTGAAATTAGCATAACTGGACCACTTCTCAGGGGAAAATCGAACATATGACCACAACCATTAAGAGAAAGGAAACCGAAAAACAAAAAAGCCGCTTTCGCATAAACAGCTGTCACCCATATAAACACACAAACTTCACATCGCGAAAAAATCCACGACCAGAATTTTTCAGCGCCGGGAAACGGCAAATACTTAAATGATATTGTTTCCGAAAAAAATTAGACAATCAGAATAAGTTCACTTCCCATCTTCCCACAGGTTGGCAAGACAAAAGATCAGAAGAACAAAAAATATATATACATAGCGTTTTAACTATTTCGCGCCACTGATTATACAACTCAGAGTCACGCGAATCTGTCGTGCTGCCACCCCCGAAAAAGAAAGAAATAAATAAAAGCGAGAAGCAGAGAGAGAAGGGGGTCTATCTATCCCCCCCTTTGGTGGAGGTAGGTGGGGCCCAGAAATCGTCCTGATTCGCGACTATTGGACCCCGACCCCGTGGGGGATATCGTGCTCTTCCCCCCTAGTAACTTTATATAAACCGACTCGTAGCCCGAAGTTTGTCATATCAGTCAAGAATTTTTGCCAGAGTGATTCGGTTCTTCATATTTTTTTTTTGTGGTTTTTGGTTCGAACGTCGTGTGTCTCTTGATTTGTGATTGGTGTTTTTGCTAAGTTTCGAATTGGAGAACTTTTTCACTATAACTTTTTGGAAACGTATTTTTGTTTTTTATCGTTTGATTTTATAAGGTGAGTTTTCTAGTTTGCTTTGAATTTTATTATCTGTTGCTGTAAGCCGGTTTGTTTTGATAGATTATTATATCAAAAGTTCGTATGATTGATATTGGAAGAACTTTTTAATTTAATTTTTCTGACATGGCTTTATTGTATCATATCTGAGTTGCATAGGTCTGTTTGAATTAGTAGAAAATGTATTTTATACGCTGCATTTACAGAAGAAAAAAAAAATCAATATTCTGTTATCAATGCTACCAAAATTATAATAATAATAACAAGAATAGTAATAATAGGTTACAATATATGGTGCCGAAAAAATAAGAGTTTTGAGTTTTATGTAGATAAAAACGTTCATATTTTTATAAAAATAAACTTTTATAAAAGTTTAGTAAATTTAGTTTAGTAACTAAACTAATATCTTTTTAAATGTAAACTGGAAGAAAGTTCTTTTAATATCAAATATATTATATTTCATACCAATATATAGATAATTATTTTATTATTCATTCTTTTGTATAAAGCAGTTAAAATATTATGTTTACTTTTGGTAGCTTAAACAAAACCTAGAATCTTCGTTAAAAAATTTCTTAATGTTTTTAAATATCAAATTTAAATTTTATATAGCAGTGTGGAAAAAAAAAGAACTTCTCTTTGTAAAAAAGATGAAAGACACGTTTTTATCAAAATGAATCTATATGCTTCAGCTCTTTTGAACAATGTCTAATTGTAAATATCATGCAAATTGTTAGTATATTGTTCCAATCAAACATTTAAACCTTAAAACAATTTGACTTGTACTTGAAAATCACTTGTATGCTTTGTTCCCGCGTATACATAAAGGGAGAAGATATTTTTTCTCGTCTGGATTCGTGCGGTGAATCTTATTAGTGACCAGAAAGTTTAGTAACCCTTTTTCAAATTATTACTTAAATCTCTTCTCCCTCTTCAAGAATCAGCTCGCTCAAAACATATCGGACAGTATCTCGTGGATACGGGAGGGATTAAAAATTTATTTAACTGACATTTAATCATTTTTAAATGTACTTAATGTAATAAGAATAAGAAAATAATTAAAAACTTTGTAAAATAAACCGCATTAAAAATGTACATATCAAAACGATTTTGTTTTGATAAGTATCTTTTTTATGTGTGTTATTTTACAAAGACTTTAATCAATTTTGTCTTTTAACACCAGTTTTCTTTTTGAGGATTCTTGTTAACTAAAAGTAAAGTCTATAGCTGAATATTTCAACACGCTAAAAATTTACACTATTATGGTATCATAAATTTAAAAAAAAATTATAACTTTTTCCTAATAATTAAAAAGACAAATTTCAGTTAAAATTTCTCATGATAATTTTAAATGCAAATCACAGTTTTATGCATATATTATATAATTAATGTCCAGAACATGTAGGTGCAATTGATGAAAACACAGTAACATATTATGTATTTGAAAAGGGTTTACTTTTAATTCTGGCCCTGTCTTTTTCTTGTATTTTCATAAATTAAAGGCTATCTGTTGCACCCCCCCCCCTAAATGATCGTACTATACTATTTTTTACTTGTACGTACATTTTTAAATAAAGTTCTTAATTAATTTTAACCTTTACACAACCAATGTTTCAGCGCTCTTTTTCAGTTATGTACTAAGTTGATTCCATTTCATCTGCTTTGAGAAAGAGTATTTCTCTTACTAATTCATACTTTTAACAAACAAGCTTTGATAAATGAATTCATATTACATAGTATTTTCATACTTACTGAGTTTAATATTTTAATTTACGAATTGCATTTTTATTTATTTCTTAGTGTCGATCTTTTAAGCGTTATTCTAGGTTATTAATGTATAATAAAGTAAAGCATATTCCATCTACTTTTCATTTGTATTTATTTTGTTTTTAATAAGTATTTTTTAAAATTTGGATGGAGTTCAATAAACTGTATTACAATGATACATATACGGCACAAATAAATTTAATTTTTTCATGATCTTTTTTAAAAAAGTATAAAGCAGTATCGAAAGATTGAATAAATTATTTAAATTACATTATTTTAAATTAGAAATGCTTATTTAAATCAAATAAATAAAACAGCATCATTGAAATGCATTACAGTTTTATTGTTATACATGATTTTCGACTACGTCAAACAAATAAATTCAACAGCAGGATTGACATTTATTGCTGCTTAAATGTTACACACGATTTTCCATTTGAAAATGATTATTTTAATTTAATAAAAAGAACAGCGTCATTAAAATGCATTACAGTTTGATTGTTATACATGATAAGTAAGCATTTGGTTATACGTTTCTTTAAAAGTTGTTAATATGCTTCACTGTAATTCATTAACATTAAGTAGTCAACTGTGATTCCAACATTTGCATAGCTTTCAGCATTTACTTTCATATACTTTTGAATTTGGTTGAGCCTCTTAAGTCTAACCTAGCTAAAAATGTGAAATACTTTTTGTTAGAAGTCACGAGTGATTAGTAATAGCTACATAAAGACGACGTTTCCGACCCTACATTGCTATGTCGTTATTATTCCTTATTGTCTGTCCTAGCTCTCCCTTACATTTTATACCATTTGTTTAGGGACATCCTTATTATAAAATGTATGTGTTAGAGCAAAAGGAATTAAATAGTTTGGATGTTTGATATTTTATGAAACGCCAATAAGTAAAGCCGATAACAGTATTTTAATCTAAAATACTAAGTGTAGTCTTTAACTATTTCAACATAAAAAAATCTATATACTAATCGACCTTGCTGATTTAAATTTTTAAAAAGTATTTATTTATTTTAAAAAGATATTTTTTATTATATAATAATTTTGTAATTAATAAGTAAAAAAAACTCAGTTTTTCTAAAAGTAACTCTGAAAATTAATGCGAAAGTAAGGTATCACCTTTTCACATGTTTTTTGAGTAACTTATTATTAATACAGAAATTTAATTATTTAAATTTATGTAATTCAATTTTTTAACCAAAATATTTTATTACGATTCCATTAAGTAATCTTTATATTCACGGTCACTTGCTTCTCTATTTTATTTTACAAAAAATAGTCATTAATTTAGATTCCAATACTAGCTTTATTAATTTAGAATAACTTCACTTAACTGAAGAATATACTTCTTTCATATTCTATGTTACACCCGCTCAAAAATTATTCAAATTTTAAACAAAAATCACATTTTCATTTACAAAATTAAAAAAATTAAACTCATTTACTTTCTATTCAAAACAACACATATTTTGAGAATTAGGATTTTTCAGTTTCGAATGTTCTCTTTGTGAGGAAATAATAATAATGAAGTTAATAAGAAAGTTTCTAGAATGAAAATGATAAATTTAACTTCCATTCAAATAGATCTTCGAATCAGTGTAGTTAACAACATTTTCACTTAGATAATTATTCAGAGAGATAGATTTATTTCAAAATAGGATAGATTTATTTCAAAGGAGATAAAATAGTGTACTTATTCAACTTCTGATAATATTTACTTTCAAAAAAATTTTTCACCTCAAAAAGATCTTTTCTGACTAAAAAGAAAGCACAATTTTGTCAAGTTAAATGCAATGTTCTCCAATGAACTTCTGAGTCAAAGTGTAAAAAGTAATTATACTTCTCCAAAGTCTCATACAATCGCACATTTCCTCTGAAATTTTGCTATAGAAGTTTGTTATTTAAATTGAAAAATACTATATTGAAGAAAGGAATATTTCATACAAACCTACTTTAATAGATTACAAAAAGTAAAATGATTAAAAATAAAATAAACGTGATCTACGTAATTTAGAAAAAGCTGTATTGTTCTGACCTCAGATGACTATGTTAGGTCCTTGTTAATTTTTTTTTAATTTGCACTGGAAGTATGTATTCACGCCAAAAATATTAAACATAAAAAATGGAGAAGGGATTTTAAACCTTAAAAGTTGCAAAAATTGTAAGAAATTTGGGTAATTGTTTCGCTATTATATTTATTGGTTAAGCTTTGTTATAACATGAGGATGCTCTATAAATTATAGGTGCTCTATAATGTTAATTTTTTTTTTAATTTCCTTAGGAAAGAATTGATTTCTTCTTTTAATTTTTTTTAGCAATAAATATTTTATAGTGTAGTTCCTTATTTGAAAATTTTGAATCTTCTCTTTCTGCAGATGTATAATTTTTCTATGAAAACGTACAATTATTTGCTATATCCGCTTGATACGATAAAATAGTCATGCAAAATGCGCGTAAAAAGCCCATTTTAAAGTGATGATGCTCATGTTATAGCAAAGTTTAACCAATAAATATAATAGCAAAACATGTACCCAAATTTCTCCAATTTCCGTAAATTTTAAGGTTTAAAATACTTTCTCCGTTTTATCTATGTTTAATATTTTTGGTGTAAATACATACTTCCAGTGTAAAAAAAAAAATGAAGCTTTTCATTATGTCAAAGGAACATTCAAAAAGGTACAATAATGGAATAAACATCAGAAATATCATTCTACCACCATGGAATTTTTTCTGATATTCTTAACTTCCAACTTTCACACAATACTACTACTAATAATAATACTCCCGTGAGATCACAACATTCGATCAACTCCTAGATGCATTCGATAGGGTTGCTTGTAAGTTTATACTCGACGTTTCAAAAGCAAACCAGCGGCTATTCACGTCAGAAAATAGCGTGAAAAGTACCCGAGAGCTCCAAGAATATCCACCACAAAAACACCCATTTTTAAATGGACGGCCACGAGCCATTCAAAAAAACCCATTCACTACCGATTTCCGTTTATGTTCCGCTACAGAAAAAGGGTGCATCGGACTAATATCGAAGCGACACCTTCGCGGATTTCTTCTCTGTACGATGCCATAAGAAAAGGTAGTCATATTCGAATATATATTCCACCGGAGCCCCCCCGGGGTGTCACAGGGTGCCGACCGCACAGAATAAAGCTCTTCGGTGGCGCTTTGTGAAGTGTGGTTTTGGTTGAAGGCGCATGTTTCGAGCTGTAACAATTTACAGTTGGCTTAGAGCTTTTACTTCTTTTTTTTGAGGGTTGTTTGTAGGACCTTTTAAGAGTTTTTAGTGTAGCTATTTAGAGATTATGTAGAATTCAATAGCGATTTGACCGAGAGATTGCAAGTTCGAGCACAATACGTTTGGTTTAAGAATGGCGGTTTAGATTGGCGATTCTGGACCACTCAGTGGTGGACTTCAGAAAAGTTAGAAAGATGGACCGATTAGTATGACATCAGGTATGGGTGATCCTCCCTGTCTTTCCTGTTCTATTTTATTCTTGACGCCATGTTTAACTGTTTATCACTGGAAGAGATGCAGCGGGGAATATTCTCCTTTCTTGACGAGTGTTCTTTCTCAGCATTCATGACAGATACTGAAAAGCAACGCTTGGCAAAGAAAGTCAGTCTTCTGCGTTGTGTCTTTTCAATTATGAGAACTAACAGGTTAAACATGAGCTCAATAGTGGATTAAACGTCTTAGCAATTCTGCAAGATTAAAGTGTGTTCGGAAGAGGTAGGGGACCACCTCTTTTGGATGCATCACTGGACCTAGATCTGTGGTTCAGGACCATGTTATAAACCCAGAGAGATCTGTTTTTTTTTTTTTTTCTAGGGACACATATTTTTAAGACATTAATACTTCCTTTTTCATAACAAGCATTTTAATTGAAGGTGCTTAAAATCCGACTTTTGCACTTATTTCTATTGACATTGAATTATTCGTAATCTAAACGCGTATAATTCTACCTAAACTACTTGCTAAAAATATTTAATGTGGCCATAGTAGCATTACTTTAAAGGCGACAAACTTTATTCAAAATTAAAATTTAATTAATTTAGTTAAAAAATAAAAATAGGAGAAGCTCTTAATTTTCCCAGCTCTGATTTGTAAATGAAGTGCCATTTCTCTTTACTGTATATATAATGTAAACATATGAATCTTTTAAAACAGTGATACTAGTTGCACAATAAACTTTGGCAATAATGCTTTTTCTTTCTACGCTAACCTAACTTGATGGTATGATCAGAAGATATTTGACTAATCAAGTTAACCTTTTCTTTAAAAAAGCAAATAAAAATTTTGATGTATAATTTTCTCGGAAAATATTTCAAGTGCTTGGAGGCATTTCATTTGTTGAAGACTGATTTCGCGTGTAACGTATAGCTTTCAGATTCTTTTTTTATCACAATAAACGATATCAGTGGCGCACACAAAGAGATGTGGGGTTTAATCTGCCCCCCTTGTCTTCAAAATCTCATTTAAACAGATTTAAGATCAACTATTTTCAAACATACTTAAATATCTTGGATGAAAAGGAAGATAATAGATAAATGAATTTCGCTTGAAAAAACTGCATACCCTATTTAAAAAAAAAAAAAAAATTAATAAAGCCATCAGGCGGCGACTCCATAGAACCTGGTGGGATTTGGAATCTGTCATGTCGGTGAACTTTTACCCACTGCAGTTTCAACAGAAGCATTCGCATAAAAATTGAGGCAATTTACAGCGAAACGGGATTTCCTAGAGGAAATTTTGTTTTGAAGCGAAAGATTACGCAAAACAGTGATACTCAATCTGTCTAACGTGCTTTTCGCATGTATAATAGGGATAAAATTGCCAAAATCCTAAAAATAGAATTTCACTTTAAATCGATATTTAAACAAAAAACCGCCTTTGAATGTTCCTGCAATTCATGAATAGAAAAGTTCAGTTGACCACAACCGTCTTCCAGAAGGAAGGTCAAGGTAGGTACACTTTTACCTCAGTTTTCCCCCTATGCAAACACCTTCTCTTGGAAACTCAGTCAATGACGGTCGGTGTGAAACTGCGAAACCCTACACCATTTTCTTTGCCTTGTGCTCGCGGTCACGGTTGAGTAAACTCGACGGTCTCATATATCACACCTTTTCTCAAGGTAAAGTGGATATGCTCGCGAGTAACCAAAAATATTTGAGGTGTAAGATATCAAATGCACCAGTCTCGCTGCTCTTTTTTGGGTCTCTGATCAGCTTACGAATCTTTATATCCTTGCAGAGATTCCATAGAACTTGCAGAAGTCGACTGGGAATATAAGGGATTCAGATAGCTTTTTCCGAAAATAGAATTCTATATGTGGGATTACTTTTGATAGTATGCTCAGTGCCATGGCATAGGTTTGTGAGGCCCTGACCCTATTGATCATTTTTTTTTTAAATTCACATACGCAAACCGAAATATTTTTAACTGCTATGCGTAGACAGTATACTTACTGTTGAAAAAGAATAAACTAAAATTATAGGAACAAATAACTCAATAGGCTAACTGCATCAATTCTTAATTAAATCAATCTAATTTTTTTCGCCATGTTTTAGTATTTCATTTTGAGGAGTTTTAAAAAAACGATTCCAATTTTTCAAATAAGATCATTATATCAATAAAATAACTTTGATTTAAGTTTGTTGGTAACCTAAACCTACTTCTCTAACTTATAAAATATTGGGTCGAGTCATGAACATTATCTGATACAGAAGCCACCGTCAAAAACGAGTTACTGGGTTCCCTAACTGTAACATTTATTGGAAGCACCAATTCTTTTTTTTTTTCCATTGAAAGGCAAGGAAAGTTTTTTATGACTCGACCTAAGAGCTTCATTTAGAAAAGAACAATTTTTCAAGGCATTACAGTTTCATATTTTGTCAAACCTAAAAGATTCATATATGTTTAAAGAAATCTTTAGTTACATAAAAATGTAAAAAAAAAAAGAATTTAGGAAGTAGTGTTAATTCGTACTGTTTGTAGTGTGCTATTGTGATGCCTGCTGGGATATTTTCAAAGTTACATATTTGGCTTAAAACAGAAATACTGATTTATAGATTTCTAATAGGGATGGTTCAGAGACGACAAGAAATAGAACTGTCACGTCTTGTATAGAACAAGCAAATGTACATCTTTTTTCATGTACATCTTTTTCATATACATCTATATCATGTACATCTACGTCTTTTTCATGTACATCTATATTGAAGAACTGGATAAATTATGTCCAGCGCTGAAAAGGTGCAGTTGCAGCTATCACTCGATTCACGTTTCAGAAACATGGAACTCTATCTAACTGCCAATCGCGTGCCACAGACCCAAATATGCCAAAGAAGTTCTTTGGCTTCGTGGCATGAGACGGGCGGGCGATTCAATCAACAGCTATGTTGCTGCTGGTTAAATCAATCGATAGCAATGGCTGCATTTTTTCAATATTGGGGTTATTTATGGAATCTATTCAGTTGTTCTACATCGAATCAGAGACTCCTTATCGTCTCGTAGTAACCATCCATTGTTTCTAGATTAGTCAATTCGGCACTCACGTATATTCTCACTTCTTCCATTCCAGGTGTATGCTTTTGTGACCGTCCAACAATGACAGCGGAGACAGTGCGATCTCCTGACCCTTCCTCTTCAGCAGAGGGAATCTTCCTCCGCCTCCAGCAGCAGCAGTCCTCCCACATGATGCAGACGACCACGACCACCACCTCGGACCTCGTCCGGCGACCCACTTTCCTGCCCAACTCGCCCAACTCGGACTCCTCCTCCTGGAAGCACGGCATCGGCAGCTACCACGTCCACCACCACGACAGCAGCAACAACAACAACAACAACAGCAGCACGGACTACAGCAGCACGGCGTCCCCGATGCTGCTCCTCCACCACAGCGAGGACAGCAAGGGGGACTCCGTCGTCCTTCCGATGGAGGAGGAAGAGGACGGCAGCAGCAACAAGAAGGACGGCAGGTCCTCCAAGAAGAAGAGGTACACCAAGTCGAGGACGCGGGTGAAGAACCCCGTCGCCGTCATCAAGATCAAGAGGACGAGGCGGCTGAAGGCCAACGACCGGGAACGCAACCGCATGCACAACCTCAACACGGCCCTGGACAGGCTGAGGTGCGTCCTGCCGACCCTGCCGGACGAGACCAAACTGACCAAGATCGAGACGCTCAGGTTCGCGCACAACTACATCTGGGCGCTGTCCGAAACGCTCAAGATGCTCGACTCCAAGGGGATCAAGCCGGACGACCACAACGGACAGTCCGGTGGAAGCCCGGTTCCCTCCTCCAACGGCCAAGTGCAAGCTCCCCCTCTCTACGGGTACTGCTCGGCTCCGATCGTGCCTCCGAGTCCGGCGTGGTCACCCGCGGGATCGTCCTCCGTCCAGATGTCGTCCTACACGACGTCAGACTACTCAGACTCTTCTTGTTCGGGATCCGAGTGCAGTAACAGTTTCGTGAAGTACGAATCTTTGTGATGCCAGACTGTTTGAGTGAGATTGATCAGAAAGTATGACGCTGTACTCTCTCTGAGACGCCAGAGTTCCGTTAAGCTTATGGATGAGTCAAAACACATATCTTTACATGAAGAGAAGAACGTCGGTAGAGCGTTTCGACGAGCCTCTGGAGCAACCACTACTGAGTAGCAAACACCTCTTGTAAAGTATTTGAATGAAAGAAACCCGATTTCTAATATCAAAAAAATGGTATTTAATTCAACTTGTTGGGTGATTGTAAGGGTTAGAATCGGTTAAGAAAAGCTTAGGCTTTACAATGACAGAATTTGCGCTGTAGAATGCGCACGTGCAACGAAACGTCGAAATGCTCTATCGGCGAGTGAAAAATAGATCTTTCTGCCAAGTGAAGAATATACGCGTAATCTAATTAACCACAATTCGTACGTATTTGATAAACGGAAATTTGAAATAATTGACACCACCCTTCGAAAGGAAATTCTTCTGAATTTAAATTTTCTGTTCAAACTGGAAAATCCCAATAATAAATTCTAATAATTATTGAAAATCGCTTGTTGTGTTTTCCAGCGATTTTCAGTAATCATATAATTATAATGAAATCTCTTAAGACATTTATCTTAGAATAATTATTCGAATTTTCATAGCTAAATGGTAATTCATTAAAGAAATAAATTGTTTTAAAATAAATACAAAAATTTTTCAAAAGTGTATTAGAATGTATTGAGTTACAAAAGATTATTCAAAATTCAACTAACTAAGCTTTAAACAAATTTATTTAGCTTGAAAAATATATAATTATAAAAAATTTAAAAATTTATGTCCAAATTAGAAAATTCTATTAACAAACTCCTACTGAACTCAAATTCAAACAGAAGAATTTAACATTATAGGTAAATAGTGTTTTTTAGAGGGAGCTTTAGCGAAATTGGGCATGTAATAGAAGGTAAATTAATACTGAATGTGTTTAGAAAATAAAATATCCGATTACGCCATTGTAATCGAAATGAGATCATTTAATCGAAATTGTCGCTTGTAGAGGTTTCTTTGTATAAGTCCAATATTACTTTCTTAAACCCTAGTCAGGCTGACTTGTGCTTTATATATTCGAAAGAATTTTACTAAAACATTTTGCCAACCTTCTGAGGATTTTTATACTTTAATTCAGAAACCTAATGTACAAGCGACTAATACATCAGAATTTTATATTTCTGAATGTCTTACAAAATGTTTTCTAAGAACTTTTTTCCTGTTTCGAGTATGCCCTATAGATATATAGATAAATGTGGGTGGAAAAAATTTAGAGTCATCATTGCGTTATACTTTAACATAGAAATCTGATGTGCGAACGACTATGGCAGTATTAGATATTTATAAATACTTTAAAAGTATATTTCATGTGAAACTATTATCTAAAAAACTTATAACTATTTTTGTGATTTATAATTATTAACAGGTGCTATTATATAAGAAGTAAAAATTTCACTATCAAATACGCAGGAAAATTTTAAACTTCCAGGTAGTTTTAGAATTTCATAATATCAAAGAGAAAAAAAAATGAATTTGATGTGAATTATATATGAAAAATTGAGAGATATGGTGAGACAAATTAAGCTAAATAAATGTAAATATATGTATTTCAAGTACTGTTTTTTATTTCTTTGAAATACCAAATAACACAGTGACGTTATCAGAACAAAGAAATAAATTACTCAATAAATCTGTGATATTTGGGAGAAAGTAAAACAGTACTAGATAAGTACGAATGGTGAAAATTAAAATCCTGTGAAATTTTTAATATATTGATTGTATAAAGTTTCTTTTTTTAATTTAAAGAAATCTTCATTATTTATTTATTAATACAGAATATATTTTTATGAGAATTTGTATGAAAATATTATTTTCATGTAACATCAAAGTTTAGTTCTGAATTATTAGAACAAAATTAATTCAGATTTGTTAGGCTTCTTTCTTAAAGAATGTAAAGTACTATTTTTAGAAAGTTTACGGGGAAAATCAGTCATTTCTTTGTTTTAAAAAATAATCATTGTAAGAATTTTGTCTTACATTGTTTATACTAAAAATCTCAAACTGAGATTTTAAATAATCTAATAAGGAAATGTCTATAAAACTATAAACATCTCAGATTCCTAACTCAACTTTTGCAAATTAGATTAGATGAGAAACATTTAATATATGTGGAATAATAACTTATTTTTTACAAAATTTCTGATGAAAAAATTATTAAAAAAATTACTTAACTTTTTGACAAACTAAACAATATTTTCCGGAAAATCAATATATAAGTTACATTAACCAAAAATATTTTAGTTATTTGATGTTACATAAAGTATAATTTAAATAATATGTTATTATTTTAGATAATGACTGAAATTTTTTATTATGTCCAAAAAGTTTTTACTGTTGTTGTGAACTTAGTGATACATAGCTAAATGAATCTATTATTTGAGCAAACTTCTTGCAATATAAAATTTTCTTTTCGATAAATCTGTGATAAAATTAACATTTAAGAGATGTAATAATATATTTCTAATATTTTTTTCAAAATGTCTCTTAATTTATATTTTATAATGTCTATTTTTTAGGTTTAACAGAAAATGACAATATTAATATGGCTAATAGCAGGTATAATTATTGTAAAAAGCTTGGAATTACTAACTTGTTACAAACAGTTTAGAAAATCTGACTTTAAACAATTGTTAAAAATATTAAAATCTCACGCTCATTAAATTTCTTCCTAAAAAATTCTTAATATTCTACTTCGAGTAATGAATGATAAGAGAAAAAAAATTTAAAAAAAAAAACGTGTGAATGATACGAATATTAAAAAATATAAATGTGATAGATTTTACTATAACTGCAGCTGAAACTATGTCTATAGTTTTATTTTTAGTTTAAATTGATCAGGGTTTTTTTTTAAAACTTTCATCATAAAACAAATGTACTGCAATAGAGCTTTTATTAAATATTTTATTTTTAATGTCGGAATGATGTTTGGTTTATTCAGTTTTATTTTCTAAAATGTGTTTCGCTTACGGTGAAATGCTAGAGATTGCCATGTGAGCAGCTTTTCATAAATATAATTTCATAAATATTTAAAAAAAGATTTAATGAAAAAGTTATTTTGATGAACAATTTCATTTAAATATTTTTTCAATATATCATTTTATTTGCATGATAGTTCTAAATAAATGCAACATTAGGTGAGATATTTTAAAAAACATGCAATGTACATTATCTATTACTGGCACATTCGCCTTAATTCGAGAAATTGCACATACACAAAAGACTACAAATTGCGATGGCTAAAGTCTTCAATAGCTCAACAAGAACAAGTCGAACTTGTTACATTGACACTCAAATGTACAATTTGAATGCCCCAGCAACTAATTAGCTCGTTTCTAAGCCTAATGGCAGAATATATTCTCGACTTACATCACTGTCCGTTTCCCACCCTTGACAGAATACGCCAAAAGAGGGAGCAGCCTCAGTTTAAAAAAAAGGATTCACATGACAATGTAAAGGCATCTCATGTTTCTAATTTCTTCTCCGCATCTATAATCTGAATGGCAAAATTTTATACCTAGGTGCTGCCACACCCCCTTTATAAAAGAAAAAAAGCGAATGCTCATTTTTTTTTTCTTTCTTTCCACCGTGATCATCTTCTGCACATGACAAAAAAACTAACCACGTAACAGTAATTGACAGCGCTTTTGTCGAACTCTACCCATAACTCCCTTCACCACTGTCATCTTTACCATCTCTTCGCCCAAAACGACACACGGTATCATCTTGCTGACAGTTTCACCAAGAAAGATTCACTCAAAACATTGAATAAAAAAAAAAAAAAAAATAGAAGATAATACGCACATAGAGTGTAGTGGAAAGGAAAGAACTGTGTGTGAATGGGGGGGGGGGGGGATATAACCAGCGGAAGTGACGACAACAATCGTTTTCGGCCGGAAATAGCGTTTCACTGGAAAACAAGTGAGAGACCATGGAGTGTGGAAAAATTTTCTGCTGGGCGCCCATTGAAATTCAGTGACCTGTCGCAGTTTTCATGAAGTGGGGTTTTTTTGTGATGAGGGGGTTCCTTAAAATATTTCTTTATTTGGTTAAAAAAGGATGTTTACTCGCTTTACTCCTTTCAGCTACCGATTTATCGTGGTGCTGATCTATCCTGCGGATATTTCTTTGCATATACAGAGTGTCTTACAAAAAATTGCAGCGTGCTTTACTTTTTTTTTTTATGTTCTGCTTAATAATAATCTGCTGAATAATTTTACTAAACATAAAAATTAAAAAAAAAAAATTATAGTTAAAAAATCGTTTAATTGATTCTTAATCCAATTAACTCATCATTTAAAAATTATTAAAATTAACTAAATTATATTGAAATTAAAACGCTTGAATAAAATTACAATTTTACTAACTTTCAAACAATTATTAGTTAATTCACGCTTTTTTGTTAAACCGTTATAGCCATTAATAAAATTATTAAAATTTTGTAAAGTAACTCACATAAAAGGTACTTATCAAGTTGTGTTATTTTATATTTTTTATCAATATGTGTTATTTTACAATTTTTTAATTATTTTATGTTTTAGTTTTTCTTTTTTTTCCGGTATGGCTGCAATCTAAGGATAATTTTCTGTATTTTGCGATTTATAATACCAAAAACCACTTTTTACTGCTTTTATGCTACTAATGGTCTTTAAAAAATTTTCACAATTAATAAAAATGGCACATTTACTCATTTATGGAAAAAATTTAGCAATTACGAATTTCACTTCCCGGATGTTTATTTACGAGAAACATCTAAAAAAGCTCATAACAGTTACGGGTTTTCATGTCAACATACAGAAGTATTTTACTGTATTTGTACGCTGTATATTGTAACATGTGCTGTTATTTTAAAAATAATAAAATCCTTTTTATGAACATATAATATATTTTTATACAATAGAAAATATGAATATTTTTGGAATAGTGTATCACATCTTTATTACATTTACGTAGTCATTGTTTTTGTGCATTATTTTGTTAAAACAGAAAGTGATTTTGTAAATAGATAATTATGTCTGGATTGCCAACTGGACACTGTAAATATAATTGCATCCTTGTGAATAAAACATGATTTATATAAATTAATTGGTGTATTTTTTTTTTTTTTACAAAAAATTATTTCTCTGTTAAAACATTAAATCATTAATTCAACAAACATTAAATCAACAATTTGAAGTTAACATGCTGCATTTTACAACGAAAACATGCTCCAATCATTCTATCCCTATATACGATAGCCTAATAAATATGATTTATTTAAAGGGTTTTTTGATACAAACATGTAATTCATACTTCATTTTATTGATTTATTTATATATTTCTTCATTCATTCTCAAATGATTTCGCTAAGATGTGCTTTTAACTTAAAATCTTTTACGAAATTTAAACTTTTGTAAAAATCAAAAATGTGTCCTTAAAAAAATTACATATCAAAATTTTAAACATTTACCAATTTCGTAATGTTCAATTACTTTTTTAAAATAAAATTTCAACACTTTTATTAATATGAGATTTCAGAGTTAAAAAGTATATTGTACGGAAAAATTGTAAATTGAAATAGCCATCTTTTTCCTTTTATATTTAATTTAGAAAAATTCGTGCAAATTTTTATACTCATGCCCATAGGCGCACACTTGGGGGAAAGTGAGGAGGTTGAGGTAAAGCGGGGCCACGCGAGAGGAAACGTACTATCTCTCATGGCCCCCGGGTAAGCCTTCTCCTCCTTTTGCAGGTTATTAAATAATCATAAAAATCACTTAATGAATTAACATTTTTTATCATAACGAATTAACATTTTTTTTAATAATGAACATTTTTTTTAAATGTTAAGTTATTTCAAAAGTTTTATTTTCATACGAAAAGAGTTGGTTTTTATATATATGGATAGTACAGGATACACATAGTTAAACTCGGATATACCGTCGTTGAAGAGACCAGATGATGATTCATGACGCTATAACCGAGTTACTTTGGTATTGGGGTTGTGTTCTACGAACGAGTGATGCAGAATATTTTGAAGATATAAAATAGTTCTCTGCATTATCTAGTTTAACATTATTTATAGCCCAAATTAAAATCCTCTGTGAACCACTGTTCAGGCATTATCCAGTCAAATCCCGCTATAACAAACTTTAAAGGATCAAAAATTTTGTGTACTATATCTGGTGGTTCGCTGTATGCGAACCGTTAAAACCCTTTTCAGACACAACTCTGATATTTTGGCTGTTTTGGTTCGCGATGAATAAATTTGATTTCAATTAAATACTCAAGGAGAACATTTAGATAAACTGCCTAATGTTGAAAAAGTGCAGCCGTTGCCATCGCACGATTTAACTACTAGCAAGATTGCGGTCGATCGAATCGCCCAGTGCGTGCCGCAGAGATCGAGAACATCTTTTACACAGCTTTTTGGCACAGCCAGCTGTGTCAAAAAAGCTCTTGAGCTCTGTGGCACGCACTGGGCGATTCGATCGACCGCCATCTTGCTGGTAGTTAAATCGTGTGATTCAAAGGGTTAAAAAATACAGTAGTAAAACCTTGGGACCAAAATTTTTTGTTTGCTATAACGAGTTTCGACGTTATAACATTTGAGATATTAATTTTTAAATATTCTCAAAGTTGAAATGTATGCATAGTTATCATAAATATTCGAAAAATGTTGCAGTGTGTGTAATTTATACTCCTAAGGTTTATTGTCCAAATCAAATGAAAAATGCGCATGTGCTCGACTAGTTCCACCAACCGTCTTTATTGGATGCAGTTTGCGGTAATATCTTCTTTATCAGTGATGGAAAAGTTAGTTTCTTGTGGAAAGATAAAATTTCATTTTTTCTTTTTAAAATTTCTTTTCACTCCTAAATGTCCCATTCCTCCCTTTGCACAACATATCAATAAAATAAATTATTCCAAAAAATACGCTGCTACTATGCCTCACTAAACTGCTTATTTATAAAGTATTGTTCTTAGGTCTACAAAGATTAAGAAAAATTTTGTTAGTTAGAACAAATGAGACTGAAAACTTTCACCGAAAGAAATTATTACACTTCTAGAACAGTCAGTTTCTTTTGAGAAGATAACATTTCATTTTTTCCCCTCATAATTTTATTTCCGTAATAAGTTAAAATGCCCCGTCCCTTCCGTTACACTACACATCAATAAAATAAATTATTTCTAAAAGTATGCTACTTGCTAGGCCTAACAAATTTGTGTTATTGCAAAGTTTATGTTCTTAGGTTTACAAAACATTGAAAAGATTTTGCTAATTACAATAAGTGAGACTGAAAACTTGCATCGAAAGTATAAGAAGCTATTTACTTTCGGTGTTGGAGAATAGCTTTTATTTTTTGTCACATAAACTCACAGAAATTTGCACCTGAAATGATTTATAGCAAAAATTATGATGCTATAACTAGTAAATCTGGGGGGAAAATTAAAAACAATGTTTTTTTAAGCATAAATGATGGTTTCTTGTCCCACCCCTCCCTGCTTTGCCCTAATAAGTTTGAAATGCACTTATATAATTTTAATTTACTGCATTTTCTAGGAAACAGTATTTGAACAAATTTCATTTTGTCTCCTAAAAATGCTTTGATAATATTTTAAACCATTGTTTGTGAGAAGGTAATGTTTTTTTTTCAAAAGAAATGAAAAAAAAAAAAAGATTGTCCATTTATGAAATTTTTGTGCTTTTAAAATTTTCCTGATTATGTTGTTTTTCTGGAAATTTCCAAGCAAATCTTTTAAAAATCCTTTTACTATTAGAATTTTTGTCTGTGATTTACAGTCATAAAAACGTGAAACTTAGCAATTTTTTTTACTGGTGTTTTTTCTTCCAATTTCCTTTTTTCTTCTAACTATCACTTGTTATTTGCTCTAATTAAACCGTGATGTTTAGAGCATATCTTTTACTTTTATTTATTTATTTGTTTATTTTTGAAGGGGAGCTATGTTACTTTTTATTAGATTATTTTTTCCTCGTTAGCTTTATAGCTTTTATTTGGAGTAGCGTCTTTTACAGGTCTATTGTTCACTTATTCGTGTTTTTCGGTTTTATTTGTAAACCAGAACAATAATCGAAAAATCAGAGTGTATGAAAAATGTAAAGGATTTTTTTTCTTTTTTTAGTGTACTTCACAATTATAAAATAACAGTTCAAATGGCCAGTCTGAATTTATAGCTCGATTCCCTAATTTACTTAACTTAATTACACTTGCTCAAATGATCTTTAAATGGCAAATGTTGTTACTTCTTCAAATATCAGTCATAAAATGATATTTTTAGTTAAAGGGGGAGGGGGGAACCCTTTTTCGCTTTCAATCTGTGGAATATTTAAAATACTTGTAAGTGCAGTTTAATTGTAATTAATTACAGCTACATAACGAAATTACTAAATTTGTATATTTAAAAATAAATTCGCGTACAGAATCTTACAGCTGTGTATTTATTTCTAGCTAAGTGAGCAGAGTGCACCTGTTCAAAATGAGGGGAAATTTTGAGCTAGCCAAAGTACCTTTAGCGCCATCTAGGTTATGAGTGTTCAACTAAAACTGATATTAGAAAGAAAATGTTACGTCTGTTCTTTTAAGAAATCGTGCAACTTTTGAACAGCTTTTTATAGAATTCAATTGAGCTTAGACTCGACAAAATTGAGGAGCCTCTTTGCAAGTTGTACTGTGAACTTTTACAAAAAAATGAACCTATAGGAGTTTCGAAACACTAAGGAAAAACACTAACAAGTGGCGTAGCCCTGAGAAGAAAAAGTGGGAGGGCGCTCGTCTTTGATTAATTGAAATTAAATATGAGTGATTAGTTAAATGTAAGCGTAGTTACTTATAATTAACCCATTTATGCCTAGCGTCCCTTTTTTGGGACGGCATTTTCGCTATTAGTCGAAAACGTTATTTATTTTTCCTAGCCTTTATTCATGAGTATTGAGCCTCAACTCTACAAAATATTTTAACATGACCCAGTAGGATGTTGATATTTCGATTTTTATGCATAATGATTTTAAAAGAAATCATCCCTGTTCAAGAAGTTGACATCAGAAATTTATCTATTATTTCTGTTATCAGTAAAAATCGAAGAAAGTCGCAAAAATATCCAGGCACAAATGGGTTAATTGAATCATCCATTTTAATTATTTATTAATTGATTGTTGTTGTTTTTTTGGTGTAATTAATTAAATTTTGTTGTAAATGCAATGCAATTTTGACCAACAGTGCCTCATGAAAAACAATTTTTCAATGTACCACTGTCAACAAACCTGATGTCATAATGACTGGATTATTATTATTATTATTATTATTATTATTATTATTTTATTTTTAGTGGATCCCTTGCTAACTAATTTTGTTTTCCCTCATCCGTTTGGGAAAGACTCTCTTTGACCAAGTGCGTGTTTCACAAGACGACATTTCTATTTTATTTCTAAGCATATGCTACACATTATTTGGGATTTACAAAGTCTTTAAGTCTACTTAAGTGGTCCACAAATCTCGTTTAGGGTGCCTTTCGGAAACAGAATTAAAAAAAAAAATTCTTTCGTTAATTTAAAAAAAAAAAAAAAAAAAAAAAAAAAAAAAAAAAAAAAGGTTACACTTTTTAAATTTGTATACAACCTCCGTAAAAAAGCAATCTAGTTAGTAAAATGAGCTGCATGCACTAATGATGTGTACAAAATTCAGGGCCGCCCCTTACGGTTGTGCAGGTTGTGCGTCGCACAAGGGCGCCTCGGTGCTAGGGGCGCCAAACGGAGGCAAGACAGACAAGAAATTTTGTATATGAAGCTAATATTGTTAAGGTGCGATTTTAGTGATTCTGTTTTCATATCACCAAAAGTGGGACTTTAAGTCCTATAAAGAATTATTTTTAGCAGGGCCGTAGCTAAAGGTTTGGCGGGACTCAGGGGCGGCCCGACACGGTAAGCGAGGTAAGCATAGTATCGGGCGCCATATTTGAAGGGACACCATTTCGAACTCAAAAGCGGGAGAAGAACTTGATCAAGAGAATAAAACGGGGCGCCTTTTTTACTTTTGCAGGGGGTCGACACGTACCCTAGGGCCACCCTTGGCGGCACAAGATCAGCTGGATCACAAAAATTGTAGGCAGAGTTTCACTGTTTTATGTTTTATTTACTTTTTTTCAAAATAGCACATCTGTAAGAAGAATAGGTAGGATTTTGTTAAGTACAATAATTATGAGGGAATTAAAATTTATTATTGAAGTTGTTCAAGAAGTAGTGGAAGGGGGCGCAATTTGGAGTGTTCTGCCAGGGGTGCAAAACCACCTATCTACTCTCCTAGTTTTTATCGCTGAAAAAGACTGTTTTCTATATATTCTCGACCAGTGTCGCAACTGGAGATTGTGTCAAACGGGACAAACCTCAATTTTACACCCTCTTCTTACAATTTTCGTGCTCCCGGCGTCCGGGACATGTGCTCCTTTTGCCATACCTGGATTTGAATACCATCCTCCTTGGAAATTATTCTGCCGAAGATCATGGGCTCTGAGCATGAATTATTTTATTTTAATGAAATGAAGTACTGCACCATTTTTTTTTTCTATTGGGCGAGGGGGGGGGGCGAAGTAAAATGTGTAAACTGGAAAGAACACTTTACAAAAAACAGGCCTAGAAGGCGCAAACCTGTTAGAGATATAAGTTCATGTATACAAGGCACATTCAAAAATTTACAGACAAAGTTTTTTCATGGAACTTCCCAGTCTACCTACCTGATATTATTGCAAAGCTGCTTTCATTACTGGATCACATTACTATAGTTTTACTAATAGTACTGATCAAGGTTTATGTGATTTCATACAGACATACCTTAATTCACTGAACATCAATATTTTAGATTTAAGGGGCCAAGCCTATGACAACGATGCAAATAGGAAAGCATAAAGCACTACAACAAAAACAAAGAAATAAATCCACGGGCTTTTTTTATTCCATGCGTTGCCCATACATTAAACCTGGTTGTTAATGATGCAGACAAAGTGACATTTGAAACAGTAAACTTTTTTAGCGTAATATAAGAACTGTATAGTATAATTATTTTTCAAGCTTTGTTAAACGATGGGCTATAATCAAAATATGTTAGAAATTTAAATTTAAAGCCACTGTTCACAACTAGATGGGAAAGTAGAATAGAGGCAATTAAACCTCTTAAGAATAACCTCAAAGAAATTTAACAAGCTCTTTTAGAGATAGCGGAAGATAACTCCAAAGACATCGAAAGTAGGGTACAAGCAGATAATTTAATAACGAAATTATTTTCATTTAAATTTATTTGTTCAATTAACATATGGTACGAAATTTTAAGCCATATTAATGTAATAAGCAAGATGATGCAAGATCCCACATATTGCATTCAAACCGTCATACAAAGTCTTGATTCTATTTTACAGTATTTCAAAGAACAACGGAGTGATGAAATGTTTGAAAATTTCATATCGTCTTCAATGAAAATAGCAACTGACCTAAATGTTGAAAGCTCTTTTCCCGAAATTCGAAGAAGAAATAGGAAAAGAATGTTTGAATATGAAGCACCAGATGAAACTATTAACGATGGAAAAGAAAATTTTAAAGTGAATTTCTTTTTCACAATTTTAGATACCGCAATTGCATCAATTACAGAAAGGTTCCTATTGATCAAAGTATACAATGACGATTTTAAACTCATTCACAATATAAATAAGCTTAATGAATTTGAAGATTTATTAAATACTAGCTGAAGTACCCGTCCTCGACGGGTTAGTGAATGAAAATTTCCAAAAAGCAAGAACTTTCGTCAGCATTGTAGGAGTACACAGAATGGATGTAGTATGTTGCCAAAGTAAAGAAAGCGAAGTTATAATTTTCATGTATTGTTAAAATATTACAGGTTAGAGAGTAACTAAGTAATATCATTTCATTCGCTTTAGTCGTAATTATGTGATGCGCGAACGAATATTTACGCATATTGAAATAATTTTCGCAAAATCTCAAAATTTAATCAACATTTTTGAAAAATTTGAAGCCTAGAATTTAAGTTGAGTGACAACCTATCCTGTCACCCAAATTCGTTTCATTCCCTGCAGTCTTTATTTCGTGATGCTGGAACAAATTTTCAGCATTTTAAAACGATTTTCGAAAAATCTCAAAATGTAAGCAAAATATTTTTAAAATTCAACGCCTATAAATTAAGATTAGCAACTACCTATCATATCACTCAATTTCGTATCATTCGTATTAGTCGTTATTACGTGATGTTTGAAGAAATATAAATGTATTTTGAGAGAATTTTCACAAAATCTCAAAATCTAATAAAAAGGTTTAAAAAATTGGACTCCTATAGTTTATGTTGAGCAACGATCTATCCTGTGACCAAATTTCGTATCATTCGTTTTAGTCGTTATTACGTAATACGGGAACAAAGATTCACTCAGTTTTAAAGGATTTTCACAAAATCTCGAAATCTGATGGATTTTTTCTAATTAGATGCTTATAGTTTAAGGTGAGTGACCACCTATCATTTCACCAAATATCATTTTTTCACCTTTGCAGTTATTACGTGATGTGCGAACACAAATTTACGCAGTTTGAAATGATTTTCGCAAAATTTCAAAATACAATCAAGATTTTTTAAAAATTCGACGCCTATGTTTTAAGTTGAGTGACTACCTATCATGAAACAAAATTTCATATCATTCGCTTCAGTCGTTTTTACGTGATGCTTGAATACAAATTTACGCAGCTTGAAAGGATTTTCGCAAAATCTCAAAATCCAATCAAGATTTTTTAAAAATTCAACGCCTATGTTTTAAGTTGAGTGACCACCTATCATGACACCCAATTTCATATCATTCGCTTCAGTCGTTTTTACGTGATGCTTGAACACAAATTTACGCAGCTTGAAACGATTTTCGCAAAATCTGAAAATCTAATCAAGATTTTTTAAAAATTCGACGCCTATGTTTTAAGTTGAGTGACCACCTATCATGACACCCAATTTCATATCATTCGCTTCAGCCGTTTTTACGTGATGCTTAAACAAAAAAAGCGTCACGGACAGAATGACAGAAGGACAGAATGACAGAATGACAGACAGACAAACTTTTTTTTGAGAGTCGCATCGGATTCCCGGGTGCTTGAAACGGATAGAAATCGCAAAATTTTTGAATTCCAAGAAATGTACAGACAAAAGTCTAATTTTATTTATATAGATTTGTCAGAGTTTGCATCTGTGACGAAAAAAATTCTGAAAGCGATATTGATGTGAAAACCTTGTTTGAAGAACTGAAATTGCTTCAACGATATTAAAGACAATATGACTCCAACTTATGTACTTGATTATTTATATAAGCATGATTTAACAGAAACCTTTCCAAATGTCACTGTGGTACTGAGAATTTATTTGACGTTACCAGAATCTGTAGCCTCAGGGGAAAGAATTTTTTCGAAATTAAAAATAATAAAAAACTATTTACGCTCAACTATGTCTGAAGAACGACTTACAGACTTATCAAAGACTTCGATTGAAAACGAAATTTTGAATAAATTATATTTAAGAATTTTGTTGCAATGAAAGCACGAAAAGCAAAAATTTAGTTTTAACACCAGTTTTTTATGATATTAGTGAAAAATTTATTTAATTTTAATGTGCTTCTTTTTTAAGTACTTGATAATTTTAATGTGATAGGTAACATGTTACATGTAATGCTACGAATATTTGTTTTTGTTTTCTATTTATTGATAGTATAAGCAAATGTTACTTACGTTATAGGCATATATACGGAAATTTTAGCTATACATTTATATGAAAATTTAAAACAAATCTTAATTTTAGGAGACGGGGGGGGGCGCCAAAAAAGTAGTTGCACAAAGGCGCAATCCACCCTAGGAGCGGCCCTGACAAAATTTCAGCTTTTTATCAGCTATATTCAGCTTTTTTTAGCATCTCATAAATATCTACCAACGTAGAGCATCGGGGAGCTGAATGTAAACGTTTATTGCTAGTGTCGAAAAAAAAAAATCCTTTCGTAATTTCTATACGACCCCTAAAATATGATCATCCAACGTGATTTGTAAACTTCTAAAACCATTGAAAATTAGTTTAAATGAACATGCATTTATCGTCATACCTCTGACACTTTTTGATTTATAATTCTGAAATTGCGTAACTCAACTTATTAGTGTATGGAGCACATTTTACTAACTGGGAATTTTTCGTATGGAGGTCATACACAAGTTTAAAAAGTATAACTTTTTAAAATTAACCAGAGGATTTTTTTATAGAGAAGTCTTTTTTTTCCTTTTTTGTACCTTATTTTGAACATTTCCTCAGTTTGCATTGGCCTCTTATCTCTAGCAGATAAAGAATTAAAGTGTGTTCACACCTTTTAGGGGCACCCTTTGTAGTTTATATGTATATATATATGTGTGTGTGTGTGTGTGTGTGTGTGTGTGTGTGTGTGTGTGTGTGTGTGTGTGTGTGTGTGTGTGTGTGTGTATAACTAACAAGTAAATTACAAAACATACTACAAATAAGACATATCTCGCATAAAAATATAACAGCTATTAGCAAGAATTAGAAACCAGATTTTGAAGCCAAATAAAGTGCAAGAATTATTGTGATAATATAATGGAACGGAAATTATAACCACTGTCACCATCGTCAGGGGCCACAAACAGTGGATTATAATTTACAGCAAACCAAATAGTAGGGTTTCGGTTGTGTGGCATATCAGAAGAGATATTAACTCCACACATCTGGGCCCTACCCTACTATATAAAGGAAAGAAGAAATCAAAAAGATAACAAAAATTAGAAATAGGAATTATAATTTTACATACCAGACCTTGAGCACAAGGAAATTTCATTGGAACAGTTGATATGTGTTGCCAATGCTAAGAATTGTAAAAAGTGAAAAATGGTGTTGCCACTAAATAAAAGTGTAAAATTTGAAAGAAGAAAGTATAGGAGTTGCCAAATACTAAAAGGTAATATTATTAAATTTTAAGAATATCCAGGTATATTAATATAATAAATTAAAAACAGCAGCAGCAGCAACACCATAACACTAGGCAGAAGTAATTTGAATATTATTGTTGAAAATGTTGGGAAATTAAAATAAAAATAGAAAGGAGATAGTCTAAATAGATAGCTCTATTTTACAAAGTATTCAAAATGAATATAGATAAATCATAGATGCTGATTGAAAAGGAGTAACTGAAGGTAGTAAATAGGAAAGTTACAAAACTATAAATGCGCACTTGCAGCAAAATATAGCTTGTAAGAAGATTTATAAAATTATTAGCAATGCAAAAATGGCATATAAAGTCAAATCAAACATCCATAATTAATTATTTAGAAGATATCCTATTTGTAACGCGCAATTGCAGCTATGACATACAGAATAGAATATAACTAACAAGTAAAACACAAAACATACTACAAATAAGACATATCTCGCATAAAAATATAACAGCTATTAGCAAGAATTAGAAACCAGATTTTGAAGCCAAATAAAGTGCAAGAATTATTGTGATAATATAATGGAACGGAAATTATAACCACTGTCACCATCGTCAGGGGCCACAAACAGTGGATTATAATTTATATATATATATATATATATATATATATATATATATATATATATATATATATATATATACTAGCTGAAGTACCCGTTCTTCGCACGGGAATGAATGGACTTTTTGACATTAATATTTGTTGTGATTACTATTTATTCTAATAAAGAGATATAGCAAAATGGATATCGCGTTATATTGTGTTCAATAATCATGCATACTGAATTTCAAGGCAATCGATTTTATGGTGCAGAAGGCGATGCGGCGTAGCGCAATCTAGTGGCGAGTTTCAGCAAAACGGATACGGCGAAAATATTCTTCGCATTCAGATATCAATGCATACGAATTTTCATGACGATCGGCTGAATAGTCCTGAAGTTCATGTGTTGACGCGACATCTAGTGTCAAGTTATAGGAAAATGGATCGTGCCAAACTCTTCCCCGTGTTCAAATATCTATGTATACCTATTTCCATGGCGATCATTCGCACAGTCAAGAAGTGATACACTGCAGGGCCATCTAGTGGTTAATTAAAGAAATGATTTGCTACAGCGCCGTCATGTGGCGAGTTATAGGAAAATGGATAACGCCAAAATATTCTCATTGTTCAAATAGCTATGAGTACTGATTTTCATAGCCACCGTTTGAATGGTCAAAAATTTGGCCTGCTGCAGCGTCATCTAGTGGCGAGTTAAAATAATAATGCATTGCAGTGCCACCTAGTGGTGAGTAACATCAAAAGTAACACAGTTAGAATATATTCTTCGTGCTCAAATGTGTAAGTATAAAAAATTTTATGCCGATCGGTCGAACGGTATAGAAGTTGATGCGTTGCAGCGCTATTTAGCGGTAAGTTACAGCAAATGGATAGTGAAAAATATTCTCCGTGTTCTAATATCCGCGTGTACCAAATTTCATAGAAATTGGTTGGACGATATTCGCATAGCAAACGGCTAAACGGAATAGAATTCGACGTTCTGCTGCGCCAGCTAGTGGCAAGTTAGAGGAAAACGGATAGCACAAAAACCTTCTCCATGATAAAAGACAGGTGAACCAAATTTCATGGTGATCGGTGAAACGGTGCTGAGTTTTTCAACCTCCTACACACATACCAACATTCATTTTTATCTATAACCAGTCTTATTATATATACCAGTCTCAAGTAAAATCCAGTTTCAAATCTAAGCCTCGCCAAAGTGCCAGCATACGCCATTTTGCAAGAGTTTTTTCAGGGAATCATTCGAAGCATTGACTTAGCAGCAATCAAAGTGGGAAATGGTTCGACCGCGAGGCATTTTTTTGAAAAGTGGAATCCGTTAATACAGCCTCATTTTTTAAATTATCAACTATAACATGTTTTATTCATCGTTACCTCGATGTACTAAATGCGAAGATTTCAATTTTCTGAAATTTGGCGGATTTCCCCCAAGTTAAATCAATGTACTCAATTGGCGAGAATTCTGAAGCTACATCGCTTGAAATGCCCTAATAACTGCATTATTTCTGCACGGATAGTTAAAATTTCATGCTGTATTCTAAGAAAACCTATACACTTGTTTTCAAAAATGCTATTCCCTTAAGCTCTCAGTAAATTGCGCCAAAAAGCCTAAAACTGCGCAAACCGCTAGAACTCACTTTCTAAAAATCGGCCTATCAGCCATTTTATTTTTCGCCAAACTAAAAAAAATTACATATTAGTCTCGGAAATCTTCGATCCTCATTGTTTTGCGTATAAAACATTTCATTCCTGCTCTCATTTCTTATGCGCACACGATATTATAATTAAAAAAATAACCTTACAAATATAAACTAAAAAAATCATTATTATTCTTTTCTTTTCACTTTAAGAATTTAAAACATTTTATTCGGCAAAATCGCCACACATGGCAACCAAGATGCTTATTTCACACACTTTTTTCACTACAGGGGTTACAATTACATAAAGCTTTCTGCATGGAGAACATAAAAAATCTCTTCCGGGAACGGATGGACTTTCAAAGTTTTAAAGTGGACTATCATTTATTCTATATTATTTTACATATATCTGTGTAAAATTTCAGGCTGACAGGTCCATTTTTGTGGAATTGTATACTACCCAAATCAACAAATTGACAAACAGAATTTGATTTTTATTTATAAGATTACCTACGCTTGTTTTTAAAAATACCCTCTCATTAAATTGCGCCAAGCGCTAGAATCATAGAAAATCTGACACACTTTCAGATTTTAAATACGCACTAAAGTGCTATATATAAAAAGTGTTATAATCCATGGGTCTTCCCTATTTTCGTTCCTTCTTTTATTAAGTTGGAAAGTGTATCATTATTCATGAGTGTGATTAAACAAAATTAAAATTGATATTTCTAACATCCTTTTTTCTGGATGTAATATATTAGAAATAGATGCAGAAAAGCTGCTCAGAAAAATGCACAATTCTAACTGAATGAAAATTTCAAAAACTTATACGCAGGTGTATTCATAACCCAAATAGCAGACGATTAAATTACGATAAATAGCGCCAAGCGTTAGAATCCTCCACAAAATCGAACATCAACCCCTTTTATTTTTCGCCCAATTAAAAAGTTACAGATTTATTTTCGGAAAATTTCCAAATTCTATTTTTCTTTTGAGTATAAATCATTTCATTCCCGCTCTGATTTCACATGCACACGATATTTTAATTTAAAAACAACCTTACAAATAATCTAGTCAAAATAAAAAAAAATCGTTATTCTTTTAATTTTACTTCAAGAGTCTGAATCATTTAATGAACTGCCGAATGTGGCAACCTATATAAGCTTAATTGTCGCTTAATGCACTGTGGGGTTACAATTACGAAATGGCGGAAAGCAAAAATTAGCCTTTTGCGATACGTTTTTATCGATATTTCCTAAAATAGTTCAAATTTTGAAAAAATCGCTTCGAGGTGTGTCCGGACCTGTCATGGAGAATTTCCGTTCAAAATTTGGTAGGTCTACGATCACCCGTTTGCGAGCTACGCGAGACACAGACAAACAAACAGTTTACACACATTGTTTTATTAATATAGATACCAGTCTCAAATAAAATCCAGTTTCAAATCTAAGCCTCACCAAAGTGCCAACATACGCCATTTTGCAAGAGTTTTTTCAGGGAATCATTCGAAGCATTGACTTAGCAGCAATCAAAATGGGAAATGGTTCGACCGCCAGGCATTTTTTTGAAAAGTGGAATCCCTTAATACAGCCTCATTTTTTAAATTATCAACTATAACATGTTTCATTCATCGTTACCTCGATGTACTAAATGCGAAGATTTCAATTTTCTGAAATTTGGCGGATTTCCCCCAACTAAAATCAATGCACTCAATTGGCGAGAATGCTGAAGATAGATCGCTTGAAATCTCTCAATAACTGCATTATTTCCGCACGGATCATTAAAATTTAACGCTGTATTCTAATAAAACCTTTGCACTTGTTTTCAAAAATTCGTTTCCTTAAGCTCTCAGTAAATTTCGCCAAGCCGGAAACAGTGTAAACCGCTAGAACTCACTTTCTCGGCATTTGAGCCATTTTATTTTTTCGCCAAACTAAAAAATTTTAACATATTACCCTCGGAAATCTTCAATTCTTATTGTTTTGCGTATAAAACATTTCATTCCTGCTCCGATTTCCTATGCACACGATATTATAATTTTAAAAAAATAACATTACGAATATAAACTAACAAAAAAAAAAATCATTATTATTCTTTTATTTTTACTTTGAGAATTTAAAACATTTTATTCGGCAAAATCGCCACACATGGCAACCACGATCCTTATTTCACACTTTTTTGACTACAGGGGTTACAATTTCGGAAAGCTTTTTGCGTGGAGAACATAAAAAATCTCTTAAATTCCGGGAACGGGTGGACTTTCAAAGTTTTAAAGTGGACTATGAGTTATTCTATATTATTTTACATATCTGTGCCAAATTTCAGGTTGATAGGTCCATTTTTGTGGATTTGTATACGAATCAAATCCACAAACAAACAAACAAATAAACAAACAAACAAACAAACAAACAAACAAACAGAATTTCATTTTTATTTATAAGGATATATATGTATATGTATGTATGTATATATATATAAAGATTAGAAATCAAATAAAATAAGGAAATTCGCGAATGATGCACAATTGAGGCACAAGTGATTAATATGAAATACTAGCTGAAATACCCGTTCTTCGCAAGGGAATGAATGGACTTTTTGATATTACGATTTGTGGTGATTACTATTCATTGTAATAAACAGATATAGCAAAATGGATATCGCGTTTTATTGTGTCCAATAATCATGCATACCGAATTGCAAGGCAATCGTTTGTACGGTGCAGAAGGCCATGCGGCGTAGCGCAATCTAGTGGCGAGTATTAGCAAAACGGATACGGCGAAAAAATTCTTCGCATTCAGATATCGATGTATACGAATTTTCATGACTATCGGCTGGACAGTCCTGAAGTTCATGTGTTGACGAGACATCTAGTAGTAAGTTATAGGAAAATGGATAGCGCCAAACTCTTCCCCATGTTCAAATATCTATGTATACCTATTTTCATAGCGATCATTTGCACAGTCAAGAAGTGATACACTGCAAGGCCATCTAGTGGTTAATTAAAGTAATGATTTGCTACAGCGCCGTCAAGTGGCGAGTTATAGCAAAATGGATCGCCAAGCTAAGCATCGCCAAGCTAAACGGAATAGAATTCGACTTTGTGCTGCGGCACCAAGTGACAAGTTAAGGAAAACGGATAGCATAAAAACCTTCTCCATCATAAAAGACTTAGGTGAACCAAATTTCATGGTGCAACGGTGCTCAACGGTGCTGGAGTTTTTCAACCTCATAAACACATACCAACATTCATTTTTATCTATAACCAGTGTTATTATATATACCAGTCTCAAATAAAATCCAGTTTCAAATCTGAGTCTCGCCAAAGTGCCAACATACGCCATTTTGCAAGAGTTTTTTCAGGAAATCATTCGAAGCATTGACTTAGCAGCAATCAATATGGGAAATGGTTCGACCGCCAAAGAGTAAAGCACGCATTTATTTGAAAAGTGGAATCCCTTAATACAGCCGAAATTTTTAAAATTATCAACTATAATGTGTTTTATTCATCGTAACTCCGATGTACTAAATGAGAAGTAAATCAATGTACTCAATTGGCGAGAATTCTGAAGTTAGATCGCTTGAAATCCCTTAATAACTGCATTATTTCTTCACGGATCATTAAAATTTAACGCTGTATTCTAATAAAATCTTTGCACTTGTTTTCAAAAATCTATTTCCTTAAGCTCTCAATTAATTGCGCCAAGCCGAAAACTGTGCAAACCGCTAGAACTCACTTACTCAAAATCGATATTTCAGCCACTTTTTTTTTTTCGCCAAACTAAAAAATTTTACACATTAGCCTCGGAAATCTTCAATTCTTATTGTTTTGCGTATAAAACATTTCATTCCTGCTCTGATTTCCCATGCACACGATATTATAATTTAAAAAAAAAATAACCTTACGAATATAAACTAACAAAAAAAATAATTATTATTCTTTTATTTTTACTTTGAGAATTTAAAACATTTTATTCGGCAAAATCGCCACACATGGCAACCACGATCCTTATTTCAAATTTTTTTCACTACAGGGGTTACAATTACGGAAAGCTTTTAGCGTGGAGAGCATAAAAAATCTCTTAAATTCCGGGAACGGGTGGACTTTCAAAGTTTTAAAGTGGACTACGATTTATTCTATACTATTTTACATATCTGTGCTAAATTTCAGGCCGATAGGTCCATTTTTGTGGATTTGTATACGAATCAAATCCACAAACAAACAAACAAACAAACAAACAGAATTTCATTTTTATTTATAAGATTTAACTTATTTAAAATGTTTGTTCATCGGGGATTTAATTTGCCTGTAAAACAACTTTCACAGTCACAAGAGAACAAAATAAACAATTTCACATTGTGCAAGATGAAAAATTTCAAAGTAAAACCTTTGATAAATTTTCTTTTTCTTTTCTTTTTCTTTTTTATTTATTTATTTATTTATTTATTGTATTCAGTAGTTTAGTTTGCCTGTAAAACAGCTTTCTCCTTCACAAGATATTAAGAACGGAACAAGCAACTTTACCTGTTAATAATCAATTTCATTATCAATCCCCTAATAAATGTTTAATCCATACTGTTAAATTTTAGTCAAGAACTTTTTCTAAAAGATACATTACAGTTTCTGACGAGCTATGGTCGTAATCACTGTCATTCCTAAGTGTATACATGAAGATTCCAGGTATATAAAGACGACGTTTTCTACCCCACATTGCTATGTGGTTCAAAGCCGTCTTGTTTCCTCTAGCACATATTGTTTTTTGCTTTTTTTTTTTTTTTTTTTTTTTGTTTTTTTTAAACGAGAGTTCTGAATCACCCTGTATATACAGCACTATGAATATGAATTTGAGAACATAAAATAAATTCCTCAGTTTTTAGTATAGGAGCAGACCGTAGTGGATTCAGGGGAGGGACTAGTGGACCTCAAACACCTCCAAAGAAATTACAAAGGGGTAACATTTGGCATTACTATACACTTTGAATGCTTTAAAATATCTTTTTTTATAAATTAGCGCCTCTCAAAATATTTTATTTGGCTTAAATTAAAATTTTGCTTTGTTGCACATTTTGTTTGGGTTAAATATGCCTTTTTAAAAACTCAATCCTTCAAACACAAAAAAAAGGATCCACCACTGGGAGCAGAACGTAAAACCAAAAATATTCCTGCAGGAAACAAGGATGTGGTACGCAAAATGTAATTTCAAGCAGCAAAAACGCTACAAAATTCTACAAAGCTTTGTTAGGTCAAGATTAGCTCTTTTGACGAAAATGTTAACCCTTTAATCCGCAGTGTTCCTGCTCTGGGAACACACAACACTGACGTTTTGACTGTTGCCAGTCACGAATAATAGATTTGATTTCTATAAAAAGAGTTGCGGGTGACATAGCTCCACGAGAATCCTTTACATTTTAGCTCGCCATTTCCCGTAAAAAAATTTGTCACAATTATTTTTAACGGCACTGACATCTGCTGAAAAATGGAAGAATGCGAGAACAGTTGTATAGATTGCCCAATGCTGAAAAAAGGGCAGCCGTTGCCATCGCTCGACTTAACTACCAGCAAGATGGCGGACGATCGAAACGTTCATCGCGTGCCACAGATCTAGAGACCCTTTTTTGATGCAGCTGGCTGTGCGCACACAGACAGTTTTAGAAATCCAGCTCCGATCGAATAACTTTTAATGAGGAGCGTTACAAAAAAATGCTTGTTCTCTCCCCTACAGAGAACGAGTTCTTAGCTAGTATCCTACTGTTCAGGTTCACGAGAAACAGGTAGCCCACCCATTTGTGTTTTCTAATTTTCGACGACTGAACCCACGCTACTGCCTTTGCAATTTGTATCCGTACTTTTCACATCCCTTTGCATTCCTAGCTCGTCTTGCTGAGAAAAAAAGACCCTACATTTTTTTAAAAATTGATAGAAGGCTGGCGTTGCGTTCATTTTATACAATTTTATAAAAACTTTTTTATACATTTTATATACAGGTCATTGAGCGCTCGGCAGACAACGCAGTCAAATTTTTAGTTTTTCTATTTCCATTTGTTTTTTCTTTCTATTCCTTTAGTTACATTTAGGCTCAAAGATAATAATAATAATAATAATAATAATAATAATAATAATAATAATAATAATGATAATAATAACATTAATAATAATAGTATCTTGATTAAATAACTATGCACACCCATCCAAAACCATTAGTCAAAAGTAATAGCCAAATTTCCTATTTTATTATTGTCAATAATTAATTAGTTTCTGGAAAACACAGTATTAGAACGAGATATGAGAAGTCATAACATAGGCGCACCCCAGTAGGGGGCTATGGGGGGATAAAGCCTCCCCCCCCTAAACTGAAGAGTTAGACCTGCTTTAAAAATTGACAATTGTAGCTTTCAGAAATAGATTAAAACAGTTTATTTATAAAAATTGTCTTCAAATTATTTCTAAAATATTTTTACCCCTCAAACAGTCAAAAAAAGAAAACTTTGGTTTTTAACGTAATAGCTCAGTTAATTTATGAAATACAGTTAAACTTTGTTACAACGTCATTGAAAAGATCAGATATTTACTTATTTATGACTCTATAACGAGCTAAGTCGATAGTGGGTTTGTGTTCTGTGGGCAAGTAGTACAGAATATTTTGCCGTTGTAAGAGAACGATTACTATAATCGAGGTCACTATAACCGAGTTAAACAGTATTTGTAGTGTCACCCCCGCCCAACTAAAATTTTGGATGCGCCACTGATTTATGATATATGACATGATTCACTTTTACCGAGAATACTATTTTATATTTGAACCTAACTTGGGAAGTCTGACTTATGCTTATACTTTTTTTGAGAGGCTATAATGACTAAAATGTGTAAAGTGGTTAGTTTAGTTTGTTAATTTAGAAAGAAAGAAATTGGGAACTTGAACATCCCTAACAAGCCAAAGGTAAGATTCCGATACGTATTCATTGACTGGATTTAGATTCTGGAAAATGAATTATTAATTACATAAGGTAGCCATTGTATTATTTTAGTTTGTAGAAAAGTGTTATTTATTATGTAGCTAGTTTTTAAAGAAAAAACATGTAATTTTTGCCCTACAAGACTCTTCGAAGTTATCCAAACAGTTAGATTTATTACTAAAAATTAACCGCAGGCATCCCATTAAAAATATATATATATACATATATATATATATATATATATATACATATATATATATATATATATATATATATATATATATATATATATATATATATATATATATATATATATATATATATATATATATACAGGGTGAATCTAAACACTTGGGCAAAACTTTAAGAGGTGATAGGGCACATAATAAGGAATCAGAATCACATAGCAAGGTAGGGTCGACAACATCGTCTTCGCGTATCTGTTAATAATCGCTTTGGAAAAAGTGCTGAAACAACAGTGCACTTTCCGATCCTTGTTCGTCAGAAACTAATGTATTTTTCTCCGAAAACAGAAGGCTAAAATTCAAAGTTTAAAAATTCTATTTTATTTCACGGATGAAATTTTTGGAGACGGGCCTATTATTTATTAAACTTGGTTAAGAAATTAGACGAACACTTCAATACTTTTCACAAAGTGATTATTACCAGGTAAGTGAAAAGTGCGTTTTTGACCCCACATTGCTATGTGATTCTGATTCCTTATTATGTGCCCTATCACCCCTTAAAGTTTTGCCCAAGAGTTTAGATTCACCCTGTATATATACTATCGCACAATATTTCCCAAGCTCATCTATTGACACATCCCACAGTACCAGATAGACTTTCATTCATCAAACTTCGAAAAAGTTAGCGTATCCCGATACTTGCGTAATATAAACACCATTCGGCCAGCAAAATAAAGCTCACACTCCGCAAGGAAAACACTGGGAAGGGAGAGAGAGTATATCGCTGCGGATATCCCCGCAACCGTGACTGACAAGCGTCAGTCGCGTGCCGCTCAGAATCATCCAGTTGCGGTCGTGAAAGAAGAGCTACTCTTTTCTTTTTTATATTACTATGATTATTTTTTTTACATGATTTATGTGAATAGCAGAAGAATCAGTTCATTCCGGATATGTCGCCTCTTTCACGTTTCCGGGGCATTCGATCGCGTACGTATACAGCAAAAGCAAGGTATCCGAGAAAGGATGTGGGGCAAGGCACTTTCTTCTTGTACCGTTTCTCAAATTTAAACGAAAAAAGTGTTTGGGGTGAGGAGTAAACTAACATACACACACAGTGGGTTGGATAATCGAAACTTCAAATTTAACCGTAAAAGATGCAGCACCAGCTATTGAACGATTGCAATAGGTGGTGTAAGATTAAAAAAGTGGGAGAGTCGCTCATTATTAGCCTCAATGGGGTAATTAGTTTATTGTAATTATTTATTAGGTTATTGTAAGTGTATTGTTATGTTATTAGGTTATTGTAAGCTGTGCCGCACAGCCAGTCTGCGTCAAAAAAGGGTCTCTAGATCTGTGGCACGCGTTCGAACGTTTCGATCGTCCGCCATCTTGCTGGTAGTTAAGTCGAGCGGTGGCAACGGCTGCCCTTTTTTCAGCATTGGGCTATCTATCCAGCTGTTCTCGCATTCTTCCATTCTTGCGGCAGATGTCAGTGCTGTTAAAAATAATCGTGACAATTTTTTTTACGGGAAATGACGTGCTTAAAAAGTAAAGGATTCTCGTGGAGCTATGTCACCCGCAACTCTTTTTATAGAAATCAGATCTATTCTTCGTGACTGGCAACAGTCAAAACGTCAGAGTTGGGTGTTCCCAGAGCGGGAACACTGCCCGTTAAAGGGTTAACAGGTATACATGAGGACGACGTTTCCAACCCTGCATCGCTATGTGGTTCTGAAAGGTCTTTTGTAATCTACCTTTCCTGGAAGTTTGTTCCTCAAATTTTGAAACATTCTGTACGTAAAAAGTGTAAAAATTCAATGCATATTAGACCACGGACTCAGACAATTTGAAATCTGAAAAACTTTTCATTTTCTCTGAAAAGTGCTACAAAAGATCATAGTTGCTATTATTATTATTAATAAATAAAAATATATAAAATTAGTATAATACACTCATTAAAAAAGTAATCAAATATGTGAAAGTTAAAGAGTTAACTGAAACATCGGGAATTGTGAACCACTGAAGAGTTATAGATTGCTTAAGTCATATCATTTTATGCTTCTTTCATTCAAATGCAGTCAACTCTTGATTAGTAATATTTTGATTAATAAATTTTCAATACTATTTGGAGCTATATGATAAAAATTTGAATTAGTAAACCTCATTCTCCATAACAGCACCCAAGTCTGATTACTGTGGTTTTGGAACATGCGGTATGCTTCAAGGATCCGTTAACCGTACCAATTAAGGGATTTATAGATATTGTTTCAGTGTACAGTAATATTTTTTGTAGAGAATGTTGTGAGCAATATGTAATGTCCTTTATGTGCACAGTAGGATTTTCTCTAGATAGTGGTTTGAGCATCATGTAATGCTTTTCGGAGGGCCTAAAAATACTCTTTTTGGACCTAATAGGTTTTTTTTTTTTTTTGAAGAAAGGTTTTTTTTTTTTTTTTTTTTTTTTTTTTTTTAAATATTCTATTACATAGTTACTCACTGTGTAACCGTTCCGGGCAACTCATCCAAGACATAAAACGCTTACCTCCATTACTCCAAAAAGATTAAAATGTTAAGCACGAAAAAAGCAATAGCATCTACACCGTTTGTACGATCCGCTTGAAATTTTCCATAATTATGTATAAAAATATAGAAAGCAATCTGCGCTACCTTAAAAATCTGAAAATCCGCCCGTTCCCTCCTTTTAAAGTGATTTTTTGCTGTTTACAGCTCTATTTTATTTCCGAGAGTAAAAGAAGATAATCATTTGCGTGACATAGCTTTTTTAAGTGAGAATGACGTCATATTCGAAGTCATGGTCATCAACCTTTAAAAGGAAGTCAGTTCGTTTAAAAGTTTTTTCAGATAATATAATTTTTTTTTTCATTAAAATAAGCGTCTTTTTGAAGCATTGATATAAGAGGGGCTACACAAAATGAAATCGTTCGAATGCGAAAAGTTTCCACGTGTTTCCAGAAGAGTACGAAATTCGATTTGCGTTTGTAATAAAACCGAATAAGAATTTATTTATTTTAAGAGGACGAAGATGAAATATATTACGTGTACCCATGATTTCGCCAAAGGTTTTTTCTAGCGCCCGTTGTAATTGCCTGTACAACGAGCTTTGATTTCTAGTAAGTCTAAAAACGAACTTTATGAATCAAAACACCATAAAATGAACGTGACATCATAAATCACATCAAAATAATCATATCTTAAATGTCCCCAGGAGAAAAGTTCACATCTGTCAAGTCTATTGAATATAAGATTATTCAGCCAATATGCGTTGTTCAATCCGTATATTTTTTAGACTCAAATCAATGTGTGCCATTAGCTGTCGACGATAGTGCGGCAGTGCCTTATCGTGCTGAAAGTAAATCTTCGTCCCGAAGTTCTCTTGTGGTTGAAATATGTTCACATTTTGTTGATACGTCCTTATTTATGCTGAAACGTGGTATCTCGTTGGTTAAAAAGTTGGACAAGTAAAAGAGGGTTGAGAGCAGAGCCCGACTAAGACATTCGGAGGCCCTAGGCCTAGCACTTTTGCGGGACCCCTGTACAGTCATTTTCTGTTGCTCATACCAGTGATACCAGTATTTCTTCGCAATTTCACACATAAGGGAAGGGGTGGGGGAGGATGCTTTAGCTTCAAACTCTCTCCTGTACAAAAAGTTTTAAAGTTCACAAATTTTTAGCATTTAGTGTAGAAGTTATGCTTCAGAATCAAATGACGTCACGTCAGTGAATAACTCCAAGGTGGAATTCTTGGGATGTTAAAATGACGTTTCTTTTATGCCTGAACGTAGTGCAAACAAACCCTTTGCTCAGCGGAATGTGTTGTCAAAATGATCGCTTTATCTATTTTTATTACCCTTAAATATTTAGCGCATAATTCATTTTTAGGGATGGACGCGAGACGAAAAATTGGTGTCTCGCGTCTCGCAAAACATCCGAAAAGCTTGTCTCGTCTCGCAAAAATCCCTATATCATAATGTTAAAAATGTTTGTCTCGTCTCGCAAAAAAGCTCTAAATCTCTGTCTCGTCTCGCAAAAAGTCGTCTCGCGTCCATCCCTATTCATTTTTCTAGGAATAGAACTTAAACTATTTTACTTTGGGGCCCCTTAAGCTTGGGTTCCCTAGGCCGTGGCCTAGTTGGCCAGTGTGGTAATCAGGCCCTGGTTGAGAGTTTGATTCCTGACCGACTTCTGTAGATCACCTTGCAAATCTTAGTTCAAAAGTCCTCTAGGAGGTCGTTAGCAGTTCCTGACAGATTCCATTATTCAAAAATTCCTACCTACCTCTGGTGAGGATCAAATTAGGGAACGCAATCCCGATCCCGCGGGAACGGGATCCTGCGGGATCCCGCGCAAATGTTTGCGGAACTAGTCCCGCGGGATTGACAAAAATTATTTTTTATTACAATTTCACGCTGCTTTCCGAATCAATAGACCGAAAACTTTCGCATATTTATGTTTCTTACCTAACAATAAATGAATCAATAATTACAAATTTTAATTCAAAGTTTTATTTTTTTTAATTATATTCCAATGGGAGTCTGGATCGAACATCTAAATCTAAGCATTGTAATCTAAATTTTTCGCAAAATTCCCATTCTCTGTATGAACTTATATATTTCATACTATTTTATCTCTTAGTGAAATGTCACGAATTAATTACAAAGTTTTCATTTTAGTTTTTGATTTTTTTATATAATCCACACTTTTAATTATTTTACTAAAATTAAATCTAGACTAGAAATGATTTATTGGATTCGTTCGATTTTGTCCATTCTTTTCTCATCAACTAAGAAAATAGCGTAAATATGTGAACATATCTATAAATTGTATATTTCTGTAAATTCCTCATTTTTAGCAACCAACAAAAGACATAACTTAGTATATTATTCTGAAAATCATGGTTATATTTTCATATTTCTGTAATTTATTGCATTAACTATCTCATTAGATTAATTACTATTATTAAATTTAAACTTCATAGTGCTTAAAATCTTACATTTTTCTACTTTTCTCTGTTGAAATGAAGTCCTAGCTAAATGAAATGTCAATCCCGCGGGATCAGTGAATCTCAATCCCGAAATCCCGCAGGACGAAAAATAGTGAGGGATTGCATTCCCTAGATCAAATCCATTAACCCTTTAAGGCGCAGTGATCCCGCTCTGGGAACACCCAACTCTGACGTTTTGACTGTTGCCAGCCACGAAGAATAGATTGGATTTCTATAAAAATACTTGCGGGTGACCTAACTCCACGAGAATCCTTTACTTTTCAGCACGTCATTCCCGTAAAATATTGTCACGATTCTTTTTAACAGCACTGACATCTGCTGAAAAATCGAAGAATGAGAGAACAGCTGGATAGAGGGCCCAATGCTGAAAAAAGGGCAGGCGTTGCCATCGCTCGACTTAACTACCAGCAAGATGGCGGACGATCGAAACGTTCATCGCGTGCCACAGATCTAGAGACCCTTTTTTGACGCAGCTGGCTGTGCGCGAGCACAGCCAGCTGTCGTCAAAAAAGGGTCTCTAGATCTGTGGCACGCGATGAACGTTTCGATCGTCCGCCATCTTGCTGGTAGTTAAGTCGAGCGATGGCAACGCCTGCCCTTTTTTCAGCATTGGGAAAGGGTTGCGCCTCAAAGGGTTAAAGATATGTATGAGACGGAAGGAAGTAACTAAAATCCTTCTTGTCATTCAAAAATCATTTATTCCAAAAGTGAGTGGAAAAAAATATAGATTTAATTAATTTTCGGAAGCAGCTACGATAGCTAGTATTTGATCAGATTTAAACAAGCCAACTGATAGAAAAACTGAACTGGTAAAAAATTTTACTCCCATAACAAACATCCAGGATATTTTACTGCCAGATTTTTGGGTCAAGCACAACCTCTTCTTGCGTAAATTTCTATTGCTCGGCACACATGCGTTGAAAAACCAGCTAACAAAGTTACTCAACAGAACTGAGTCACGTTTACTACGCAAGCAAAATCAAACACGATCAGGAGATATCTGTTGATTTATCCCACCACGAAAGATAAATTTAATGAATCGAATGTTCAAAGAAGAGCATTCGATACACCTTGACGCACAGAACGAGAGACGAGGAAGAAGAGCAAGTGGCCAAAAAAAAAAAAAAAAGGAATTAAAAAAAAAGGCCCCCCTTCAATTCATCTTAGAAGCGTGTCATAATCAGAACAATGTACTACTGACTAGCGCACTCAATTTGTGCCTACTCTGCGGTACGCCAGGCGCGTGCCGATGGCACCCTATTGTTTCCGGCAGGCACGTGATCACTGTAGTCATAAAAATGGCGGGCGTCGAGAAGTCACGTGACTCCGGGAAACGGGACTCGGATGCATATAGGAAATGTTTAACAGGAGCAATGATTGAGGAGATGGGGTTAGTTACTCGATTAGGCTTCCAGATTCCCACTATTTTATTATTTATTTTTTTTCTCGTCCTTTATTTTTCGCCGATTGTTCAGCTGGTTATTTGAGATTTATCTTTGGCTTTTGTATTCGGTTTTGTTCTCGAGTATCACTTAATTAGCTAATGCAGCGATTCTCAACCTTTTAACGTCGACCCCCCCCCCCCCAACAAAGGCTAACTTACAATGGATGCCACAGTATAGGATGCAGTTTCTCGCCAAATATCAGTAATATCTAACTTCAGTTTTGGAAAATTAATTTTAGCGCCAAATTAGGTGACATTTCGCCAAAAAGGCATCAAGCTAGGCGACATTTTGCGCGATTTTATTGACGGGGCCTGTAATGTTTGCTTACCTTACTATTACGCAATATGATTAGTATTCCGTCATCAATACATGTAACAAATGTTCCTGTAATTAGAACTACTGTGAAAGTACAGGAAATTTCAGCAAAAGCTGTAGAAAGATAAGCTTACTACATCTTCCGTTTAGAGTCTTGCTCGCTGTGAAACGTTAGCTGCTGTGAGTTGAAGTGCTTTGTTTCTTCGTATTGCAGTATTATAAACGACGCTTTCTAACTTGTTTTGAGAAGTCTATATTTCTGAAGGCTGTTTGTGAAATCTTTATTGTTGTATGCTGAGGAATAGATGTCAGTTTTCCTCGAGAATTTTCACTGAATTTTAGCGTATTAAAGGATTTTACTTTGTAAGAAATACAGCTTCTGCGAAAGCTTCTGTGCTAAGCTGACTGTTATAAAACTTGTTATTGCTTGTTAATTTCCGTGAACTGTGTACTGAAGATTGTTCGTCGAATTTCTAGTTCTAATAAAATTTTGCTCCATCATGCCAACTGGACTTTTTTTGAACTTTCTACACACACTGGACTTTCAAGCTACAAATCCAAAAACTAAGAAAAGTTTTCTGCAACAATATTTAGGATTATTTTTGTAATGCTATCGCATTTTTTTACTCAAAATATTTAAAAGCTAATTTCACAATCTGACCTAAAATAATTCCGAAAAATGCAGATGTAAAGCTTAATTTTGGGCTGATTATCACTGTAAAATATATTTTTCCAATACAATAAAATTTTTAATTAAATCATAATTATCTTTTCTAACTAAATGCATTTTCAAAAGTACATAAATAAGTGAATGAGCCAACTATTTCTAGCAGGTTTTACCAAATGTAGAATGCCAAATAAAGAAAAATAGGACTTGAGTTAATTGGAGTTTTTATGATAGAGTTAAAAGGTTTTACTGCCATGCAGCTTATCAAATACTTTTTTTCTTCTATTTACTCTATTAGAACTTGAAGTTAGTAGACAAATCTTGGCTACATGTATCACGAAATAATAATTTATAAGCCTCCAGTAAATTTAAATAAATTTAAATAATTGTATTTAATAAAAAAGCAGAAACTCCTCTGTCTTTATAATGTAAAAAAATGTAAAATAAAATGAAACAGTGTTTAGTTATAAGTAATATAAAGATTTTTTTTTAATTCAAGACCTTTAATCTTTTTAATCGCTCAAATTAGTACTTGAAGTTTAATATGGACTTCATCGATTAATAAATTTGGAGCGTTTCTTTTCTCCTCCAACCTGTCCTATTTTTACTTTTTAATATTTTTGTATTTGTTTAAATTTTACAAAAGACTAATTTATTTCTAATCATTATTACTATCCAGATTCTTCTTCACAGAAAATGCTTTACATAAGATTTTGTTTAATGAGTTCAACCTTGCCAACGTATCAATACACGATAAAAAAACAGTACTGCATAAATTATTATCTATAATTATAATTATTTTCAATTGTTATCAAGAATTACTGTTATTTACAATTTTTCACCGAAATTGTCTAATATACGAACAGAAAATTGTAATTAATTAAGTTGTAATGAATTTAACTTTGCAAAATATCAATACTTAATAATCAAATTACTAAATATATTTCTTGCTAATTATTATAACCTATAAGTATTCGCAGAAGATGACGAACATTCTAATTATAATCGGCATTGCATTAGTGTAAAATAAAAGTTAAACAGAAAGAAAAAGAAAATATCTCGTTGATTATTTCAAAATCAGGAATCGGATATGTTCGATACGTATCCTAAAATAACAATTATTAGCCAAATAATGGTATTAGGAATATTAGAGGTAAGCTATCGTTCTTATCATTTAGAACTCACCTTCATTTTTTTAAATTCATTTTTACTATTATTTTAATATATTTTATGTTTCCTTTATTTATCTCTTTGTTTTTTAGAAGATAGAGTGAAATTAATTTTGAATCAAACTCATTCGATCTCCACTCCAAAACTGCTGTTGTTGTCCAGATAATTAGAGGAGAGAATTAGGTGTAAATTTCTAGTTTTATTTAGAATTTTTTTAAATATTAGATGATTAGCGCTTATATTTAATCATTTAATCACAATCAAAAACTCAAATCGTGTAGCTCTTTTTTGATTTCACTTTTATGGTGAGTGATAGTTTAGTAATAGGTAAATAAATGCTTCCTTTTACCATACTAATTTTTGAATTTTTATAGGTATGCATGACCTATAAAGTAGAATTTCGCTGCTAGGAATCTTCGTCTAGGAATCTTGTTATTCTTAATTTACAATGTCCGGCAACCATAATTCAGTCAATGAAAGTTCCTTTAAGAGTATTCTTTTTGAAAATCATGCAACTTTTGAACAGCTTTTTAAAAAAATAATTGAGCTAGATGATCGAAAAATTTAGATTTTTTTTTCAAGTTGTACTGTGAATTTTTATCAACAATAACCCTATAGTAGTTACTAAACACTCAGTCCAAAGCACTAAACATAAAGCACACACACACACACACACACATTTTGCAATATTTTCCTAAAAATATAAATCTTCGGCCCATTTTTGAAAGCGATTTTTGTGCTCATGAATTTTTTTTCTGTAGTACATGCATGAGTTCAAGTTGCATGAGACATACAGCTTTAGTGTTAGTGCTTATTAGTCCATAGCGCATTGAGTGAAAAAGCATAATTAATTTTTTCGAGTGTTTTATATAATTTATTTGTTTTTAACCCTTTGAGGCGCAGTGTTCCCACTCTGGGAACACCAAATTCTGGCGTTTTGACTGTTGCCAGTCACGAAGAATCGATTTGATTTCTATAAAAATATTTGCGTGTGACATAGCTCCACGAGAATCCTTACTTTTTAAGCACGTCATTTCTCGTAAAAAAAATTTCCCGATTATTTTTAAACAGCACTGACATCTGCTGAAAAATGGAAGAATGCAAGAACAGCTGGATAGATTGTCCAACGCTGAAAAAGGGGCAGCCGTTGTCATCGCTCGACTTAACTACCAGCTAGATGGCGGACGATCGAAACGTTCATCGGGTGCCACAGATCTAGAGACCCTTTTTTGACGACAGCTGGCTGTCGATCGAAACGTTCATCGGGTGCCACAGATCTAGAGACCCTTTTTGACGCAGCTGGCTGTTCGGCACAGCCAGCTGTCGTCAAAAAAGGGTCTCTAGATCTGTGGCACCCGATCAACGTTTCGATCGTCCGCCATCTTGCTGGTAGTTAAGTCGAGCTATGGCAACGGCTGCCCCTTTTTCAGCACTGCGAAAGGGTTGCGCCTCAAAGGGTTAATGCTGCTCAAAAGTCCCGTGAAGGCAATCGTTCTTCAGGGGGAAACACCTTGAAGGTTCGAGATAAATGCTACAAGTAAATTACACCTGTCTCGTCTCCTGAAATAGCTACAAAGCTTTGTCCCGTCTCTCAGAATTTCTACATAGTAATGATAAAAACGCCTGTCTTGTCTCGCGTAGCAGCTGCAATTGTCTGACTTCAGTAGGTAAATGAAAGTTTTAGTTCGTTAGCAATCATTGTTGGAGATTTAAAAAAAAATTCTAAATAAAAAAACACTACCCCCTAATTTTCTTCTCTAATTATCTGGCGAGTGACAGGGATTTTGGCACAGAAATCGAATGAGTTCGATTTTGAAATAATTTTATTACCTACCATCTGAAAATAAAGAGATAAATAAATAAAATGCAAAAAAATTATTAAAATAATAATAAAATGAAAATGAAATAAATAAGTAAATGCAGACAGTTTTAAATCATAAAAACGACAGCTTGATTCTAATTCTCCTCCTTCCGTTATTTGGATAATAAATGTTGTTTTAGAGTTCCGATTGAACTTATTTGATATTTGATTTTGAAATAACCAACATTAATATTTTCTTTTTTTTCTGCTTAACGCTTATTTTACCCTAACGAAATGGCGATTATAGTTAGAATGTTTGACATATTCTGCGAATAGTAGGAGGTAATAATAATTAGCAAAAATTTAAATGAGTAATTTGCTTATTACCTACTGACATTTAAGAAAGTTAAATCCATTAACAATTAATCAAATTTTTATGTTCTTTCTTGCATTCGCCTCTCGTTCTGGTTACTTAAAAGTTTTAATCATATATAATCTTTCGTCCACTGAAATTCCTTATAGAGAGATGTTTTATCGTAATCACAAGCTAGCGTACTAACTTTTCACACCCAGAGATGAAGACAGTTAAAACATAATTGCATCGATTTTATACTTCAACACAATTATCCGGCAAACGACATTTTTCTCTTCCCCCCCCCCCCCAACCAACCTTTCAATATTTTCAATAAAACGTCGTCACCAGAAAGGAAAAAAAAAGTTTTTTCTTCTTAATTTTTTTCCTTCCCCTCCCTTACTTACCACTCATTCACGGCTACGGCGTTAAGGAGTGGCAGCCTGCCCTAGTAAAAAGACATTTTTTGCTTACCCCCCCCCCCTCCACCGACTGAAAAGCCGGGGGGCTGCTGCTATACTTCTCTCTTTTTACACATGTACGGCAGTTGTTATTCTCGTGTTAGCAGGGTCACAAAGCCCTGCCACAATCGGTTGTTCATTTTGCCAAAACCATACCTATTTTATAGACTCCCTCGGAAGCTTCCATCTCTCTCTCTTTTTTTTTTCCCTTTCTTTCTTTCTGCTGTTGTTAATTTTCTAGGCAACCTTCCCTCCAAAAGGAGCGGTCGGCATCTAAATCCGGTCCTACTATAGTACACCAGTAACTACATTTGTAAAGCCAGAGAAAAAGAATCGTTTTGGGTCCGACGTTTGTTGTAAAAAAAAGATGGAGGCAAAACGGAAGAGAGCCATACTATGCCCACACTGCCAGTTTCTTTACATTATAATCCAATCAGAGATGTATATACATATACATTTTTTTTTTATTATTATTCCACTTCTTTTGCCATTTTCATTATTCTCATTCTTCCAAAAGCGAAGGTTAAAGGACTTGCGCGAATTTCTATAGTCGGGTAGGTGATTGAGACCTGACGTTAATGCAGCTTATAGAAGTATACGCTTTCCAAACCCCCCCGACCCGGATATCAAAATTGTTTGACGGAAGTGTCAGGGTCGTGTCCGAAATTCCGGATTAGCCGGTCAAGATTTCCATATCAATGTCAGGCTTTTTCGTATTCGATTTCGAATCGATGTTAAGCCTCAACCCGTTATGGAACTCTCGACTCCAGAGCTTGCGTGATTGACAGTTCTGCATTTTCTCCCAAGAACGCAAGTCTTTTAGCGTTCGAGACGGCTTTACTTATAGCTAAAAATTGCCGATGTAGGTTAGGTAGCAAGTAAAGGGGAATGCATACCCGTCTCGGCAAAATATTACTGACTTGCACGTAATAAGATGAATATTTTTCTAACAACAAACGAACAAGCTTGTTCATATCATTAGTACATAAACTCGAACATCTACATCACAACCTAATAAATAAATGTGAAAGTTTGTTTGTTTATCTGGTCACTCCTCCCACACTGTTCGACCGATCGGCTTGAAATTTTGCACAGACATGTAAAACCGTTCAGGAGAGATTGTAGGCTGCTCTTAAAATTCTGGAAATCCACATGCTCCCTAATTTTTAAAGATTTTTCTCAATTTTCAGGGTAGTAAGTTCAAATGTCCGAAAAGCTCAAATGTCCGATGTGAGCGTATTAGTGAGCATAGCTAACAAAGTTAGATTTGGTTATTTATTTATTTCAATAAATAAAGAGCAAGTAATTTCAATATTAGAGCAAATAATATTAGAGCAAGAGGCGATTATTTTTCGCGAGTTTCATAAATCACTTTGAATATGAATTTAAATTAATCGTTAGAGTGAGGAGTTTTCTCTGCAGACCGTCAAGCTCTTCTTTTCTCCTTTTTTTTTTTTCGTTTTTATTGCGAATCACACTGACATAGTTTTTTGTGTCATGATATTACAATGATCTCTGGTTAGAAATCTTGACGCTAACTTTACATCAAGAGTCAAATAATTTTGCTTTTTTTTAGATTCCACGTCAATGGGATCAATTAAAATTACACATGTAAGAAAAATGTTCGTTTCCTACCGTGCGAAGAATGGGAACGCAGCTATTAAACAATAAAACTAACTTAAACTCGAGAAAAAAGTATAACCAAACTACTAAGAATTCTGGGTAGAGAGATTGGGTTCTGGGAGAGAGAGTTGAGTTGTTATGGCAGATTAAATGCAACAGACGATTGCTAGTAAACTGCAGAAATGCAGTCGAACCCACTTAATGGAATATCGGTGAAAGGAATATCCCTCTTATTGTAATAAATTTTTAATGTACCAAACCGTATTTATTAGTTAATTTAATTCCAGATGATGAAATATTCCTCCTATTAAATAAATTTTCGTAGCAAATTGGCTATTCCATTAAGAGGGTCTGATTAAGACCCTTGCCGCACCATTCAAAAAAGACCTCCAAAAAGAACATGTTTTAATTCAAATATGTCAAATAAATGTTAAATCGCTACGCATTTTAAGCATTTAAATGTCCGCCACTTATCGCTATAAAATAACATCAAGAAATGTCATTCACATTACGGATTTTTAACTTAAGTTTTGCATTATTCAAAATTTCAAAATTATTGTCTTTGCTGTATTTTATAGGAAACTATACTGCAATCAAAATGAAAATCCCTTAATTACATTAAAGATACGCTTTTAGAAGACGTAATGTTTTTTTAGTTTACAAATCAATCCTCAATAATTACAATGCAGGTATTTATGAATATGTATATTTATGCAACAAGTTGTCAACTAAATGTCTAATGTAGGAAGATAGAGCAAAATAATAATAAACAGAAGAATAGTTAGTAGTATTAGCAAGTAGTAAGCAGTAGCAGTAATAATTAACGTATTTTTTAGTTTTGCTGATTTTAATAATTGCAATAGTTCGTTAGCTTAAGAAAGGGCAGCTCAAATCACTTAAGGTTTCGTCTTAGAACCATTTACACCTTTTCGAAAATTGAAATAAAAACATGAAATCTATTGTTCCTGTGTTTCTTTGATCTCCGAACGGTTGTGAGAGAAAATTGGTGTTATAACGGACTGACCAAAAAGGTAACTCTTACAATTCTCAACCTTTGATAAACGCAGAAAAAACAAAAAGTGCGATATATTTTGAGTAGGTTGAATACACATCGGTATGACAAATCCCAGCCGAAGTTTAATAATATTTTTCAATACCTTATCAAGATTTAGCCAACATTTTTGAGGTCCTGATTCTACTTAGAAGGGGCAGTGAAATGAGAAACTGGTAAAAGGCTGCGAGAGGTGGGGGGGGGGGGGGAGAGAAGAGAGGAATTGAAAAACTCTCAGCTTCCTGACATCCTCTTTTATGATCTACCTGTCACGATGCCTTTCTATGATGTCACCATGTTTGCATGGCTTAGAAAAGTAACAGTATACATGGTCTCCTGTTGTTCCCCATCACTAAAAAAAGTAGTGAAAGACAGACAAGTCTCTTGCACAAGCCAGGAGAGTGCCCGGTTACAAGACAGATGACTGTCAAAGCATTGTTGCCAACTACGGCAAGTTGAAAAGGAAAGGTTGTTTGTTGTGCGTGGCACACACACACACAAAAAGAAAAAACCCAGCGTGTTAGATGTGGCAGAATATGAGCAAGCTGACGTTTTTGGTGGGCAACTGTAACCGCAGGACTTACGCCTCGCTGTGACGCAATCGCCCATGTAATTTTTTATGCAATGTATTTTGATACTGTACGTTACGTGCTTTTTGAAATTCGTATCAGATTAGTATTTTTTAGTACTTTTCTCGGTGCTTGCAATGGAAAAATAAGAAGCAAACTTTTATCTTATCTTTAATTTTTTTTTCTTTCTGTTGTATTGTCAGTTGAAAAAGAAAGTGAAAAAGCGGAGTATATAAAAATCTCAAAGAACGATTTAGTAAATTTGAGATTAATATCTGTGTAAAGATACTGGAATGCTTTTAAACAGCTGCGGACATGACATGTTCCATTGAAAACACCTTTAATAACAGTTGACAGAATCAGTGAACGTCTAATATTTAACACAGAAATTAACGTGCTCTTCCACCCGGAAATCTCCAGTTATTTAAAACTGCCGCTTTATTTTAAAAAGGTCGCAAGTACCAGACTCAATCGACAGCCTCCTTGGTCTCTAAAAGAAAGTTATTCGTGATTACGGAACCTGCATTCGAGATTATTCATAGTCAGACGATTTTGTGTTTTGAAAGATTCAATGGAAAAGTGAGTTACTGCGGTGAATAAATTCGTTTGATACGAAATGATGAATTTCACTTCTTACCAAGATTTGAGATAAGAATTTGTAATATGTTTTGTAAAGTTCAAATAAAATTTAGTCGTAAGGTAATAGCTATGAACTGAGTCACGTCATTTTTTTTCCTCTCTCGTTTATGTTGATGTTGATTAACTTGCGTTTCCCAACTGTCTGTTTAAAAATATGTTTAAAAATATGTTATGTTTAACATATGTTTAAAAATATATAGAAAACCTGGTGGAAATATTCCCATTCCGCATAGTAAATTACAGTGAAGATCTGACATAGGTCCCGTGTCAACATATTTTACCGCATCAGAGAGGCTAGCAAACACTTCGACAACTGTCTGTTATGATTTCTGGTGTTGAAAAAGTATAATTGGCAGAGTAAGGATGTAGTTCCGATATCAAGCTGAAAACAATGTTTGTTAGTTTTATTTAAATGCCATGTAAAACGCGAATTGTGTTATTTTATTATCATTATTTCCATAAAATGCTTGTAACATTTAGTTGTAACGTATCATTTTTTTATCAATAGATCTTATATCTTGATTTTATATGAGAGGACAATATTCCGTTGGGGAATACGCATATACGTCTCCGTAGGGTGTGTACCACAGATTTCAAGTCTGTTGCAGCCATCCATATAAATGGTCAACAGCATTTCAGATTCGGCTTCAATTAGGATATAGTTCTCAAATCGAGCTTAGAGTTTTTTGCTTGCTGGACAAATTTATAAAGGTAAGTAGATGGGAATTATTTTTTTTGTTAAAAAAATGTGCGTAATGTAACTATTTATCAACATAATTCATCCCTTGATTCTTAATAAGAAAAAAAAATTCAGTTGGAGAATACCCGTCCCTTGAGAATATGTACCAAAGATTTTAAGTCTGTTGAAAGTACCCATGCAAACGGTCAACAATACCATTCCAGCTTCGGCCCCTTTGAAGAAGTCGTGGTCATTTGTATCACACATCCGGTCCTCCCTAATGCCATCATCGCATCTTATATCAGATACAATCCTGAATCCGAAGATTCTATCTCCCAAGATATCCGGCCAGAATCGCAACGATGAAAAGGCCCTCGTACGTAAATCGCAAAGCCATCTTGACGAACAACAAGTGTGTCAACAGGCGGAAGGTAATAACACAGGTGACTGCAGGCGGCACCTTTGGCGTTCTGGAACTTCTCCCCGCTAAACAGCCGCGTCCAATTCATTTGCCACGCGGGCCATAACGCGCAGAGCGTGGCAAATGACGCATTTTACATAATGTACCCCAACACTTGAGGTACCCCAGCATACCTAATGCACCTTCAAAGAGAAGACCTTGTTGTGTAGCACTACGCTATGCTCTTTTGGCCGTCGGACGGCGGAGGCGCAACGAGGTGTGTAATCACACGGTAAAAAAGGTGTTCCATTCTCAAGACCTTCCACTTGAAGTTTCTGTGTCCCGCTCCTTTGAAGACATTTCAAGGTTCAGTGGCGTTCTTGTGAGCAGTTGCCCGCGGGGCAACATCTACGTGAGATGAGTATGTCACTTGGAAGGTGGTATATTATGAGCAGCGTTCAATATGTATCGGAATGTTTAATAAGTTTCGAATTCATAATCCATTTATCACTGAAAAAAATGTTTTGTTGATTCAACAAAATTTTGGTAGGCTCTATTTCAAAGAAATATTACTGTTGAAGCAACAAAATTTTTGTTAATTCAAAGTTAATATTTATTGATTTAACAAAAATTTTCTAAAAAACCAACAAAATTATTCGGTTGAAATAGCACCAATCAATTTTGCTGAATTCAACAAAACATTTTTTATCCCATATACTTTAATTAATCTGTAATACGGGGGCAGTTAAATTTATTTATATTGTAGACACCTATCTTGAACAAGAATATTTTTTTCGGACCCCCATCTCAACACTATGCTCTTAAAATTTAATTTCTATCTCAATAATCTCAATAATCATTTATGCTATAATAAAGATATTGAGAAAAATGTTACGCGAATGGTGTTTCCACCTACTCAGTGTTAATATAGAAATACACATGGTGAAAAAATAAGTAGTTGAACGAATATAAATAATAGTGTAAATACTACATTAAATAAATATTAAGCAAAATGATACTTAAAGGGGGGAAAAAACTCAACAAATTACACAAACTATTTAGGGATCAACGATCATGATAATAACTTCACACATTTTATTTATTGATTTAAAAATATTTATTCTTAGTTTTTCATCCTATTCTTGAACTGCTTGCAGCCATTTTTCGTCATTTCCAGGACCTACTCTAATGGCTAACAAAAACCCTCAGGGGTCAGCCAAAATCAGTTTAAGAGCATACGGTCTAAAGCACCGTGAATTAAGATTATAAACATGTTAAAAAATAAAATTCTGTGTAATTTTATAAAACTACAAAAGTAAGTGTTTATAAAAAATGAAATTTTATAATTATTATTCTTAAATATGCTAGTTGTTTCCATAATAAAATAGCCATCACTTCAGGTCTTTGGAGAATGCCTATACGATTAGTGTCCGCTCTAGAGAAAAAGAATTAAATAAAAAGAAAAAAATATTTACATCAAAACATACAAAGAGATAGCCTGTATGCATAAAATGTAAACCCACAGCAAATTCCACAGACAAGCAACTATACAGCCTTTTCTCTTAGAGAGTATAAATCAGTCGTCGAGATTTATTAACTTTCTGACTGATGGGCAAAACCATGTTTTATACATTCAATACATTTCATTTTTTTATGCATTGCATGAAACTTTTAAATAAATCATATATGAATGAAACTCTTAATTTTAAGCTTTCAGTCATTACTGACAGTCAGTTGTTCACTAATAAATTTTTGTGTGTGAGATTTGTATTTAAAAACAAAAAATGCAACGTTTTAACTAATTAAGCAAGTAAATCAACTTCACAATTTTATCCATTCATAAGTCAATCTAGAAATGCTTACGTGCGTGGATTTTTTAATCAAATTTTACTTTCTCCATGGTTATTTTAAAAGTTTATATTTGTAGTGTAATGTTTTGTTTAATACTATGCTTTTGTATTTTGTATAGTTTGAATATAGAAATGGAAAATCATTTGTCGACACAGCCAGCTGTCGTCAAAAAAGGGTTTCTAGATCTGTGGCACGCGATGACCGTTTCGATCGTCCGCCCTCTTGCTGGTAGTTAAGTCGAGTGACGGCAACGGCTGCCCTTTTTTCAGCATTGGGCAATCTATCCAGCTGTTCTCGCATTCTTCCATTTTTCAGCAGATGCCAGTGCTGTTAAAAATAATCGTTACAATTTTTTTACGGGAAATGACGTGCTAAAAAGTAAAGGATTCTCGCGGAGCTCTGTCACGCCACTATTTTTTTAGAAATCAAATCTGTTCTTCGTGACTGGCAACAGCCATAACGTCAGAGTTTGGTGTTCCCAGAGCGGGATCACTGCGCGTTAAAGGGATAAGAGTGTAATTTGGTCCCTGCACTCAGGAAAGAGATGGAAAGTAGCCTCCATGAGTCCCAAGACTCGCATACCCTTCGACGAGTCCTTTATAACGCACGCACAGTACAGCTCTCAATAATTGTAAATAATGGCACTACCTTTTTTACCTCCATATCATTCTTCATCGTTCATTGAAACGTTTCAGAATTACACGGAAAAAAGGACCCAGTGACCGAGAAATATGATCAAACTTGGCAAGCCTTTGTCGTATACGAATCTGCGGTGGTAAGCAAGAACGCACCTCAACATATCTCAATGTTCAACGAGCCGTGTAACCAGCGGGAGGAGTGCTCTTTGGTCAGTTTCTCTGACCAGCTCCTTTATTTTGTTCGAAGCTTTTCAAGATATTTCAGGGATCAGTGAAACCGTAAACTGCGTCTTCAGTCTTCAATGAGAAGGTCCTCGAGATCGAAAATCATTGTGAGGGTGTACGTTGCGACATGAGAATAGAAGTGGGGCGTGTTGCAAACGACACTGTGTTACAATACATATATATTTCGCGCTTTCATTTTCAACAACTGCTCAATCAACCGTTCGAAGTTAGTCGTATAATGCTGCTACAAGAGTCGATTGTCAATGTAGTGGTTAAAATCTTTTGAAAAAAGTTGAGAATACATGGAATACCGTTGCATTCCTTCATTGTCCACTTGTTACAGCGAAAGTGTGTCAGGGATATATGATAGGAAGGGCATTTCTCATTGCTATTATTCGCATAGAGGGTCCGATCCAGAAATTCGATATAAGTGGATACCTTTCATGAGAATCGGAAGTTGGATAAGACCTCGCCTATTCGTCACTTTGTATTGCTCATGGCTCGCTTGCGAACTGACCCTATCTCATGTAACAAAGTCTCGAAACTTGTTGAATGGGTTTCTACAAGTTGATGTAATAATTTTTAAAGATTCTTATTGATTCTTTAAAAAAAAAAAGAAAGAAACCAATCACAGTAAATTTAAAGCATATCAAATATGGCGTCAAGTAAATTTTAAGGTAAAAATTAGAATAGATTCTTTACGCTGAGTAATTTTTTTATATGTAAATTATTTCAAATTTACACTGTATGAACTATTTAATCCACTTTTGTGATATTATCTATATCTGTATCTTCTTCAATAACTTTTTGAGAAACGAGATGATGAAAGATAACATTTCCAGATAAAAGTTTTGATCCTAAAATATTGATATCTTTACTTAAAATGAGTATTTTCTTTTATTATTCTTGGTAAAATTCTTAAACTGTTCTAACTTATGAAAACCTTTAAAACAAGTAATTTATAGAGTTATGACTCGAATGTACTCTAATGAATGAATCAAGTATCTATTTATTTATTACTTACGAACTGAAAAATTTTATTGCAAACCACACTCAGACACACACATGTTAGAATATGTATCAAAGCCAATTGAATTAGCATAATTTATTTATTGTGGGTCGTTCTGAAAGTAATTTCAATTTTTCCCAAACAGAGAACTTAATTATATTCTTTCAGAACCAATTTCGTATGTAAGCTGCATAATCATTACATATTTTGACAACTGATATAGCAAGGCTTGCTTGTGAAAAAGTTCGATTGATTGGGATGGACGCAAGACGGAAAATAGGCATCTCGCAAAACAGCCTGAAAGCTTTGTCTCGTCTCGCAAAATTCCTATATCGTAATATTTAAAATGTTTGTCTCGTCTCGCAAAAAAAAAAGCTGCAAATCTCTGTCTCGTCTCGCATCCATCCCTAATTCTAAGCAGTACTTTTTTGGTTGGTACCCTTTCAAATATAGAAAATGAAAAGCAGAATATTTGGCATGTTTTACTTTTCCACTATCGCAAAAGTAAAAAATTGTTGAAGGACGAAAAAAACCTATCCAATATGTTGGGGAAGATGACAGAACGTCAGTGCCAAAACTTGTATAAAAAATTTCGATAATTTTGATGTTGATCTGATTTTGATGTTGAAGATGCAACAGGTTCTGCAAGGCCAGTTCAACCTATAAGACTCAATAAAGACATGAATAGAAGCAAACCGGCAAAGAAAAAAAATTTGCGAGACCGTTGAGAGATTAAATTTGTCAAATTTGACCTGTCAGGACCATTTGAAACGCCTAGTTTTAATCTGAAAGCTCGACATGGGTTCCTCGTGTTCTTAAAAAACGAAATTACTTTCCGAACAACGCAATAGTTTCAGTTTTACTCTGTAGATAAAACGAAAATTTAAAAATTCTTTAAAAGCATTACTCTGCAAAAATAAAGATTTTAGTTTTAAGATTTTATAATAGGCTTTAAATTATGCTATCTAAATTCCCATTCTACGGAATAAGACTTATATGATACTGGATGACATGAATGTCATCTAGTTCACATGAATGAATATTTTTTTCACTGTTATGTCTTTTGAAAAAATGCAGTTGTAAGTAGTAAAATGCTATGTAATGTAATGCTATGTCAGGTAAAAAGGAAGTTCACTGAAACAATCGGTAAGTTTAACATAATTTTTGGCTATTTTATGATAAGTACATACATTTTTTAAATAGAGGATAAAATATTTCAAGAATTTGGAATTGGTTGAGTTGCGTTTAAAAATTTCAGACATTTAAAAAAATACACAAAATAAGAAAAAAATCATTCTTTATTCATAAGACAATCATGGAGAATTACATACAAACAAACAACGCAACATGTATTGAAAATGATCAATAAATTTCAATAGTAAAGTAAACTGTAAAGTAACAAAAAACTGGTATTTCAAATTTTTTAACGGCATTTTGTAATTGGAAAATCTTTAAAACTTCAAATAAAACATTTCATCGTCCAATATTAACGCTGCATCTTTTGATGCTTTCAGGCAAACTCTTGATTAAATTCTGGTAGAATAATAAATCCGAAGTGCATCAAGCATCAATAAATCTTTGACAAAGTTCCTTCCTTGAGTCATGAAAACGACAAGCCTCGAATTCCTTATAGAACGTCTTTTGTGGCTGTGATATTCTGCATACCTGGTACATAGACCAAAAAATCTGGATAAAGCTAAGCACTCTTCATTGTAAAGTATAATGTTACATACCGGCGGCATTTATTTCAACCAACCTATTTCTTAGATTTCTCTTCTACATACCACACGACACGACAAAACTGGTTGAGAGGAATGCCTTGTACTTTTAAGATAGTACTCCATTAATTTTTTGGGGTGTTATATCACACTGGATGTCATTTTGCAAGAGTTGTCAGTCTTCGATGATGAAAGTCATGCAGTGTCATAAGGGAAAATAAGAAACAAAAAGCAGTGATTATATCAAATAAAATAAAAATATAACATTGATTAAGTAATAAATGTAGGCAAATAATGAAAAATGTTATAGGGAAAATGCAAAAAGTAAAAGTTGGAAGCTGTTTTAAAATATATACATATATACAGCGGCTGGACAAACCACCAGAGCGCTCCGGTAAGTCGAGGGGGAGCCAAAAATCAAGGGTGGAAGACGATTAATGATAAATCACAGAATCACATACCAATTTCAGAATCACATACCAATGTGGCGTCGAAAACGTCTTTTACATATAGCTGTTAATAATAACTTTCGAACACTCGCTCAAATATTAGTGAATTTTCCGACCACTGTTTGACAAAAATTGAACGTATCTTTCACAGAAAACATGTGACTAAAATTAATTGTTCAAAAATTCTGTTTCATTTCACGGATGAAATTTTTTGTAGACAAGCCCATTGCTGATGAATCTCGGTTAAGAAATTAGACTAGTACTTCAACACGTTTCCCAAAGTGATTATTAACAGGTAAGTGAAAACGACGTTCTTGACCCACGTTGCTTACGTGATTATGATTGCATACTATATTCCCTACCACTCCTTAATGTTTGTCCCAATCATCGTGGGACACCCTGTATAAATACTGCAATAAAAGTCCCAAACACTCCAGCAAAGAGGGACACAATCAAAGGATGGATAATTTTTAAAAATTGATAATTTAAAACAGTGAAAAAAAAAATCATCTGTAATGCTCCAGTGTACGTGAAATAAAATAAGGTGAGGACAAAGTCAGGGAGACAAAATAAGGAATAAAAGACTAATAATAAGTCCATGTCATCAAACAGGAGGGCCACGTTTTGGATCTAGTCCTGTTGAAAACTTAGCAGCATTAAAATTTACTTTATTTTGCTACTGTGATGCTCTGTGATAGCAGGTAAGCTATACCGAAAACAATTTTCCGTTGCGATACATATAGTAACTACACTGCAAAAAATATTTACCTAGATTACAACACAGCGTGTGGGTAAACATAAAGCCAAATATTGTGATGTAAAGACTGCGTCAATTGGTTGTACAAGGTTAGGGGTGGATGCGAGACGAGACAGAGATGAAACAGCTTTTTGCGGAACGAACATTTTTAAAATTACGATATAGGAATTTTGTGAGACGAGACAAAGCTTTTAGGCTGTTTTGCGAGACGCGAGGCTCCTATTTTTTCACCTCGCGTCCATCCCTATACAAGGTTCTTTGTGATTGGCTTATCAACGTCATTATGTCACTTTGTGAGTGGATTTACAACACACAGTGCTGTATTACAAAGCTGCCGCACTTGTGCTGTGTAATTTTAGAGCAGTAGATGTGATAAAATTACAGGTATTTCTTACAGCGTATGCGATGTAAATATTATCTCTAAGGTGCCATTTGCTTCGACAAATAACCTCTGTGTACTTTTGGATATTCACATACACATACATATTAAAACAGAAGATCACATTTAAAATTTTAATAAAGACAATTTTTTATTAACATTTGAATTCAACATATACAAAAAAAATAATAAAAAGTCATTTCAAGAGTTCCATATATTTTTATAGAGATTTTTATGATACTGCTGTTGTTACCATTTGAAGTTTTTTTCAAAAGTGTTCAAAGTGTTTCTTTCAAAAGTGCTATTGTGTTTCAAAAGTGTTGAAGTTTCTTTCAAAAGGGCTAAATTTAAATTCATATCCTGGCATTTTTCATCTGTTTACCAATAACATGGTTTAGCTTAAGTACCATTATTTTTTCCTGTATAGATACGCTTATGTATACCTTTAACATTGATAAAACAATGCATTTATTCTGCTGTGACACCAAAGCGTATACATGGCTGAGACCGATAGACTGAGATGTTCATTTTCTGAGAGACATTTCTCCTTCTGGAATCACTCATCATATATACTTCCGAAATTATTTTCACTTGACATTTTTATGAAAAACTACAAAAAAATCCTATCAATTGAAGAAACTTGCGAATACGTATCTTTTGTTTTTCTTCTAAGAGAAAACTAATTAAAATTCAAAGTTGAAAAATTCAGCGAAACAACTAGCAGTACTGGTTAGTTAGTGAAAATTATGCAATATTAATTAGAAAAGATGATGAATAATAAATGAAAAAAAAAGAACACACGCATTTAGATACCCTGGCTATATAACTGCAAAGAAAAGAAATGAATGAGAATAATTTAAAAATTTTTAAACCTATTTCTTCATACCCTATTATAAATAGTTATACATTCCCAATTTTTTAGAATATTTAATACTAAAATAACGTATTTCTGTCCGTGTCTTGATATTTTAGAGAAATTTCTGGGATATATCTCTTGGGATTAAAGTTTTCATTTTCATTTTAAAAACATTATTTTATTTTTCAAGTTTTTCAAAGGAGTTTACTGTAGCGTATTAAAAAGTCCCGTCTGATATTAAACATATCATTTATGAATATTTGTAAAATACTCAATATAATTCATTATTCGTTAATGTATTATTATTAGTATAATTTTCCCCCAATAGTTAATCTATTTAGTTTTTCTCCTAAATAGTCCTTGTGCATGGTGTATACATTTAAGAGTTTAATTTTTACCCGAATAGTTATATCTATATTAATTTTTCATTAAAATTTATTGAGCATGGTATATATATCTAAGAATTTATGCATGTATTGGTTTGTGATATTGCTATAAAAAATTCTGAGGAATATTAACCTAAGATTTGCTTTGAAAAGATATAATTTGAAATTTTATTACTCTGTTTCTGTGTAAATTTGAGCAATTTAAGTCCTGAGTCCAAGAAACGTCCCAGCTGAGTGTGAGTCGTATGTATGGCCGAGACCGATATTGACTCCCGAACAGTTAAATTTATATAATTCTTTCTTCGCAAAATTGCATCTCAGAATATATTCCTTTTTCACTTCTAACTTTACTGAAAAAGTTTTGGGAAATTGAAATTTAAAAAAAAAAAACGTATGCATTTGATAGTTAATCTCCCTCTTACTTCGCAGCTATACCAAATTTTATTCCTGACTCCACAAAACTCCCCAGCTGAGTGCGGGTCGTGTGCGTGGCCGAGACCGATATTGACTTCCTGCGAGACGCTTCCCGGAAGTGGCCAGTCACAACCCACACGTCAGCAAACTTTGACATTACAGTTAATAATTACTAAATAATTTTGAATAGTGTGAATTGACTATTCCGCGCTTTAATGGCAGAGAGAACCAGGAATCGGTACCTCAGCGTGAGGCGAAACGTAGCCGAGACCGATATTGACTTCCTGCGAGACGCTTCCTGGAAGTGGCCGTTCATCACTCACACTTTGATTTCGAGGTAAATGTTCCGCAGTCCTCTGTGCCCTTTTTTTTTTAATTTAAGAAATTTTGAATATTTTGGAAAACTCTAAATTATTAAAAGTTTTTTTTCCTATACGTTTGATGATCGTATTTAATAAAATGTATAGTTTAGTTACAGCTTTCTTTAAGACTTGAATATCTGTTTTATAATTCTTTCTTTAGAAATATTAAATTTGATTTCGTGTTGGACGTTAAACATATTTCACTGCATATTTCTAGTACTACGAATTTTTCCCCGAACAGTTAAATTTATATAATTCTTTCTTCGCAAAATTGCATCTCAGAATATATTCCTTTTTCACTTCTAACTTTACTGAAAAAGTTTTGGGAAATTGAAATTTAAAAAAAAAAACGTATGCATTTGATAGTTAATCTCCCTCTTACTTCGCAGCTATACCAAATTTTATTCCTGACTCCACAAAACTCCCCAGCTGAGTGCGGGTCGTGTGCGTGGCCGAGACCGATATTGACTTCCTGCGAGACGCTTCCCGGAAGTGGCCAGTCACAACCCACACGTCAGCAAACTTTGACATTACAGTTAATAATTACTAAATAATTTTGAATAGTGTGAATTGACTATTCCGCGCTTTAATGGCAGAGAGAACCAGGAATCGGTACCTCAGCGTGAGGCGAAACGTAGCCGAGACCGATATTGACTTCCTGCGAGACGCTTCCTGGAAGTGGCCGTTCATCACTCACACTTTGATTTCGAGGTAAATGTTCCGCAGTCCTCTGTGCCCTTTTTTTTTTTAATTTAAGAAATTTTGAATATTTTGGAAAACTCTAAATTATTAAAAGTTTTTTTTCCTATACGTTTGATGATCGTATTTAATAAAATGTATAGTTTAGTTACAGCTTTCTTTAAGACTTGAATATCTGTTTTATAATTCTTTCTTTAGAAATATTAAATTTGATTTCGTGTTGGACGTTAAACATATTTCACTGCATATTTCTAGTACTACGAATTTTTCCCCGAACAGTTAAATTTATATTATTCTTTCTTCACAAAATTGCATTTCAGAATATATTCCTTTCTCACTTCTAATTTTACTAAAAAAGTTTTGGGGAAATTGAAATTTTATTAATATACATTGAATATCAACTGCTTGCGTTTTGTGTTTATGATACATTGAATTTTAAAAAGTCTTCATCTGATGTGCAATTGTCTTTCAATATTAATTACAGTATTATGGGTGGAATTATGCTCGTTAAATATTTTTTCAATCGTGTTCCTGCAAACAAAATAATTTCTAAGCAGTCCAATATATATTTTAGTGTCTTGATATTGTAAAAGGAAATTAGAAAAGGAGATTGGTTAAAGGTACAACTCTCCCAACATCCTTTACCTTGACCTTCCATTTTTTAAAAGTTTCTCCCTAAATAACGAAATAATGACGATCCTGAAAGTTTTCTAATTTTAGGAAGGCAAAAAATTGTGCATAACCGACATTTTGCGTCTTATAAACGAAGCGATTTTGTTTTCAAATGAGTACGAATGAATCTGAACTTCACGAAAATGACGTATATAAATGTAAAAATGGTATTAATAGGAAACGTATAACTGGTACTTCATTGTACTTATAATTATACTACTATACTAAATATGTCAAATTTTTATTACTTTTGCAGTTTTAAATGGGATTTAATATTGAATTACATTAAATATTACAGCATATCATCTGCCAGTTATTCATAACAGTTTAAAAAGCGCTTTTCTAAAAGATTATTCATATTCAAAATTTATCCTTGCAAAATATAGTTATGATGGTGATCACTACAATCACCTTTTAGCTATAAGTAACATTTTATCACCAAATGTCAGAAAATATATATTTTTTATTTAGTTTTTCAAGAACTGATTCGTCAGTAAAAAGGATCTAATGTATGTAATGGAATTTGCTGAAAGTTGGGGGGGGGGGGTCCAAATGAAACTATTCATTTTTAACATATTTTGTATACTTCTAGCATTTAACTGCAAGTATTAATACCCCCCCCCGCCCCCCGAAATGTAAATTCAATTTCAGTAAAGCACCTAACAGTACTTTATTAATAAGTAAAAAGTGCGATTTAACGCTTGCTTCTTTTACTTTTTAATCAGATATCGTTAATAAAAGTTTCAATTGTTCATAAATCTAACATTGGGAATTAATTTATTAGTGCAGACATTTGAAAAAAAGATACCATAAAAACAGTCAAGTTTCAAAGAATTGAATGTTGAACAAGTTAAAACTCTTTCTATCAGCAATATTTAGCTGTCGAATTTAAATTAAAGGCATTAATATTTGATAAAATGCTATAAAATACTTAACAGTTTATTTTCTTTAGTATGAAATCACTTCGTTACTACGATTGTAGTATTTTCGATTGAAAAATTCGTATTCTAAATTGCAGAACGATTCCATCTCCAAATGAACTTCACAAAATGATCATGTAAACTAATATATTAGATCCTCTATTGTTACTGAATTTATTCATTGTTAGGCAATAAATTTTCAGTAACAATAGGATTTCGAGTTATCAGCAACAAAAATGTTACTATTTTTGATTCATTGTTGCTTCTACATTGTATACTTCCTAAATTGTTACATAATACAAATGGAAGTATGTAGAAAATATAGCCTTTTAAATAAGATATTTCGTAGTAATTTAACATGCTCCAACCATGAATGATAAAAATAAAATATCGTAAAAAATAAACATGACAGCTGCGTTCTTTACACTAATAGAGTTAATACTTCTTCTGGCTTATTATAGAAGTAGATGGTTAAGTGCCTCAACCTTTTAAAAATTGCCCACTATTTTCCATTAAAATTGTAATATTTACTGTGTTTTCTAAGTACCTCCATTGATAATTGAAAAGCTAGTATGGATTTGGGGGCTTCAGTACGCGTTTGAGCTTGAATATTTCTTCAAAAACTATTACATATTTTTTAGTCCATTTTTGAACAAAAAACTTGATTTAAAATTTTTTTAACCCTCTCGTCACCCTGAACCTCATATGAGGCTCCTATTTCAAATAGCAATATTTAGAGAGAAAACAATTGAATTTAGTATTTTTTTCTTTCAGTGATATCAATATCATTCATTCATGCAGAAAGTATATCAGGCTCTTAATTAGATGCAGAAATCGTGCCTAGATTGCAGTACTAGTCAATTTAGATCATTTTTTACAGTTTTCGCTTCATTGTTTCAGGAGAAAAATTAAGAAAATAATTACGCTGCTTTTTTACCGTTTTTTTTTTTTTTTTCGTTTTAAGGTAAGTACAGTTTTTTTCTTATTCCTCAACCCTTACCTAATATGTGCATCGTTTTAAATTAATTTTAGCATAACAAAATGCTTCGAAAATGCAGAAATTATTATTAGAAAAATTATTATTATCGACAATCGACAAATATTAATCGACATTAGAAAAAAAATATTTTTGCATGATTTATAATAGTATTTCAGATGCATTAAATGCTAGACAGATTTGTTTTCTCTCATTTTTCATAATTCGCTGACGAGAGGGTTAATTTAATATTTATATTTGATTTATGAGGAACGGTATATTTTCCGCCATAGAAAATGCATGGAATCAACCAGGTGTCTGAATACATACAGTTCATCCTTCCAAATCGGTTAAGCCGTTCATCGAGAAATCGGGGAAAGTACTTTTTTTATTAAAATTAAATAAAAATAAAGAACATGTATTGAACATAGAACTTCCCCCTTTTTTTATGTCGATTAAAAATATGAATTTGTCTAGTTATCGTTCGTTGCACACTTTGAGAATAATTTAAAATCCTAGATTCCAAATAATTATTTTTAAAATATTAAAGTCTAAAAATACAATTTTTGGAGTAAAATGTACTTCAGCCCACTACTTGGCGGCATTTTTTGGTTGGGTGATAAATGCCCAAAGTATTGTAAATTCGATACTTTAAAGCTGTGCGTTATAGTTATTTTGTAATATAGCTATTTTAATTTATTTACGTATCACGTGACATATACGTAGGTGAAAGTAACGAGTATGCTTGATCCATATGACGTCGCTGAGCTGTTATTTTGCATTTTTGCGCATGCGTTACTTTTATTTTGTAATCTAGTTATTCTAATTCCTTCTTTCTCTTCTTCCGGCGGAATTAGTTTATTTTAATTTGCGTACACACAAAGGCTGTGAAGAAGGTTTTCTTTCTTTGCACTTCAACCGTAATAGCGATAGTGACATCTGGACAGTTTCAGGCTAATTTTCTCAAAACTAAATTCACCCTTTTCGATGTTTATTTTAATTTGTGTACAGTGAAACAGGTTTTCTTTCTTTGAACCACAATCTTAATAGCATTAGTGACATTGGGCCAATCTCAGGCCAATTTTGGCAAAAGTTGAATTTGCCCTCTTCGATGTCTATTTTAATTTGATAATAAAGACTGTGAAGAAGGTTTCCTTTCTTCGAACCATAACCTTAATAGCATTACTGGCATTGGAACAATCTCAGGTCACTTTCAATAAAATTGAATTTACCCTCTTCGATGTCTATTTTAATTTGTGAACAAAGACTGTGAAGAAGGTTTCCTTTCTTCGAACCACAACCTTAATAACATTGGTGACATTGGGACAATCTCAGGCCATTTTCAGTAAAATTGAAGTCTCTCCCTTCTATGCTTATTTTAATTTGTGTACAAAGGCTGTGAAGAAAGTTCTCTTTCTTCGAACTACAACCTTAATAGCGTTAATGACATTTGGATAATCTCAGGCCAATTTCTGCAAACTTTAATTCACCCTCTTCAATGATTCTCCAGTCTGAACTGCATCTGGGACCAAATGGATGAAAGATCATTCATGCCACGTAACTTCTGCAGTCATAATTAAAACTTTACACCACCCTCTTCCTCACTAAAAAATCTTCGTATAGTAATTCGATCGTCTTTGAACCGAACAAGTTTTTTTCATTATACGTCAGTGAACGTACAGAGCGCGAACTCGCTACGTACTTATATCCCTCTCTGCAACTGTTCTTCAAAGATGCACCTGGACTGACGTGTAATATCGCTTTTGCCTCGTCTCCCCCATTCACCGCTTTTGTCGGACCACCCCCAAATGAAACTTTCACTGCAACATAACCACCACTCGACATGAAAATATAATAAAAGCAGAGAGAACTTCTTTTTTTTTTTTATCTCTCTGTGTATGTAATATGAATATCTAGGGGGAGCTGTATATGCATAGACGATATGAAAAGGGTGAAACTGTAGTTTTGTATCGTATCCGATGTAACAGGAGACGGAATTTTTCTGGCTTACAGGAAAAGTTTTATTTTTGTGAGTTACGACCGGTTTGGTAATCCATAATGGCCGGGAAGGTGACTCAGGGTTATCTAATAGAAAATTGTTAACATTCTTTGTGTGCAGGTGACCTTTGTATAGAGCAGGGGTTGATTTAAAAAAAAAAAAAGAATGGATTTTTCTAAGAAAATTACACCGTGTGCGGCTGAAATCGAACGGGGAACTTGAGTTTGGTTGCAAATTGGATGGTTAAATTAAATTTGTATAAAAACCTGCATGAAAAGAAATTTTTCAGCTATTTGGTCCTAGAAATATTAGTCCGAAAATTCCAAGAACTGTTATAGAATGTGTATATATTTGAATTGAAAAGCTAAATAGAAGGGCACGTAAAGTGAAGATTTAGTAAATTCGAAATAATGAGCTGTAAAGTTGCTAGAAGGCCTTTTTCTGTGAAATATTTAAAGCTTTATAAAATAACACACATAGAAGGTACTTATCAATCAGCATCAAAGTATGAATGTCTAACAGCTGTACGAAATTTTGAGCACCTGTGTTCCACGAATTCACCAGTATCTTGTCCAAGCAAACTTTTACCTTTTGCTATATTGTTTACATAACCACTTCTGCTGAAAACTATTTTATAATAAGAATTGACAGAACCAATGACGTCTAACACTTCATGAAATCCTTTATACGTATTCTCCCACCTGTAAATCTTCCTTTTTTTTTTTTAATGGCACTTAAGATGTTTATTTACTAAGCTCTTCAACTGATTGAGTCAAATTATCCAAGAGTGTGATATTAGATTGACACATTGAGAACAGTAAATTAATTTAATTTAATTAAAGAAATTATCTTTTTCACCTGGATAAAAGAGTTTATCAAATTGTTATTTAGTCTATGCAAGTGAGTTCCGAAAGCGCAGAAAGGGAAAGCATTCTCATCAGAATTGGGAATATGTGTGTCCTTAGACTGGCAATCAATCGGGCATCTTTTTATTCGCAGAGGCTGACATTGCATTTCTACAAAATTAGACAAAGAAAAGGTACGTTAAAAATATCAATCTAAAATATCTAGTGCATCCAGGCTTTTGCTTCCAAAAGATAAAAAGTAGATTTTCTTTACTATCATTTTACTTAAAACTAATAGACCCAATAAAATGCTTAAATTAGTTATTTTGTGATATACAAATACGGTTTTAAGAGAAGCTTTTGAATAATTGCAGCTTCTTCAACTTACAGTAGCGCCTTCTGCTAGATGTTTTCCTTAACCCTTTGAGGCGCAACCCTTTTCCAATGCTGAAAAAAGGGCAGCCGTTGCCATCGCTCGACTTAACTGCCAGCAAGATGGCGGACGATCGAAACGTTCATCGCGTGCCACCTTGCTGGTAGTTAAGTCGAGCAATGGCAACGGCTGCCCTTTTTTCAGTATTGGGCAATCTATCCAGCTGTTCTCGCATTCTTACATTTTTAAGCAGATGTCAGTTCTGTTAAAAATAATCGTGACCATTTTTTACGGGAAATGACGTGCTAAAAAGTAAAGGATTCTCGTGGAGCTATGTGACCCGCAACTATTTTTATAGAAATCAAATCTATTCTTCGTGACTGGCGACAGTCAAAACGTCAGAGTTGGGTGTTCCCAGAGCGAGAACACCGCGCGTTAAAGGGTTAAACTGTAATATTGGTTCTTGCTATTACTGTCATCATTAGTTCCGTTCTGCGATTAAGTCAGAGGAAGGACGCTAATCTGCACCTTGCGAAAACGTCTGCAGCACGAATCGTGAAGCCAAAAAAAAAAAAAGGATCAGAAGTGGTCACAGCACAAATCGCTGATCAAAAACATCCTGTAAAATTCGGCATCCATCCATAAATCTTTCGCTTCTTCCATAATGGCCAAGCCTGCGGTTTTGTACTCCTATTCGATGCGGTTTTTCTGGGATCCTCCTACCTTTTCTCAAGCAAGAAGAGAGGGGGTTACCGACGCTCCTACCAAAAAAAAAGGGGGCGACCAGCCCTCTCCACAAGGGAAAAAAAAAGTATATATTTTTTTTTATTTCCTATAATCGCTTTTGCCTTTTTTGATCATCTCACGCCCATTTAGATCGGGTGTATATATATTGGACACGCCACCTTAAAAAAGGACGTCTGAATACACAGCCCCCTCCTTTTTTTGTGCGCCCTTTTAGGTTTTCGTCAACATCCATAAATTAGATCTTCAAGGCACAGATTCGAGGAGGAGAGAGCCGAGAAAAAGGTTTTTGTTTGTAGAGACCAACCCCAAACAAACTATCACCAGATCTTATTTTTTGTTGGCGAAGTAGAAAAGCATCAGATAGCGGGGCATGAATAGCACCCATAACGATATTGTGCTTGTTTGGAGGCACCACGGAGTGTCTTGAATTTTTATAAATAAGGATATATTTCATTTCCGCGTCGTAGAGGAGTGTTTTGGCAACACATGAAATTTTCATTGAGGAATCTTGGTGGGACATTTTAGTTTGTGGTCTACAACGTAACAGGGAAACCGGAAAGTAAATCGTACAGTTGGACCCGCCTAATGGAATATCGATTAAAAGAATATCCCGCTTATTGAAGTAAATTTTTAGTGTAACAATCTGCAGTAAAGTAAACCCGCTTAATAGAACATTGGTTAAAAGAATATCTCGCTTATTATAACAAATTTTCAATATACCAAACTATAGTAAAGTCAAACGCGCTTAATAGAATATCAGTTAATAAAAAATCCTGCTTATTATAATAAATTTTCAATGTACCAAACCATAGTAAAGTCGAACCCGTTTAATAGAATATCGGTTAAAAGAATATCCTGCTTATTGTAATAAATTTTCAGTGAACCAAACCATAGTAAACTCGACCCGCTTAATGTAATATTGGTTAAAAGACTATCCCGCTTATTGTAATAAATTTTCAATATACCAAACTATAGCAAAGTCTACCCGCTTAATAGAATATCAGTTAAAATAAAATCCCGTTTATTGCAATACATTTTCAATATACCAAACTATAGTAAAGTCTACCCGCTTAATAGAATATCAGTTAAAAGAAAATCCCGTTTATTGCAATACATTTTCAATATACCAAACCGTATTAATTAGTCAAAGGGATCCCAGATAATGGAACATCCCGCTTATTAGAATAATATTTTGTGGCATATTAGTTATTCCATTAAGCGAGATCGACTGCAGTTTGTCAATATAATCCCGGATAATGGAACATTTCACGTATTAGAATAGTTTTTTGTAGCAATATGGCTATTTCATTAAGCGGATTGGGTGTATTTCACATAGCCTAAGCTACTGAAGCTAATCACATGAAATTTTGCCAGGTACATGAGTTTGTTAATGTAGGTGTTACATAGATAGCATTTTTAACCTAAGAGAGAGAGTAGGGGTCTTTTCACATCCCTCGTGATCTCAGAGAAAATAAAAGATATCCATGAAATTCCTGATGTAAAATACGTTACTAACGAATACGTGAAGATCAATTTCAGGACATTTCGAATATTGTCTTCTAGGGAGAATAGACCTGAAAAGGAGAGAATGAAAATTTTTCATAAAAGAAAAAAATTACCTATAAAATATTTTTAATGTAACAAACATGCATCCTATATTTAGGCACAGCTTGTTTGTAATTAAAAATATTTTATTATTGTACAGGATAAAATTTGTCTTATGTTACTTAGTTATTTACTTATCAAGTGGTGTCCCTGATTGAATATTCACTACTAACATGCACATTTCGCTTACGTCGGATTAAAAAAATATTCATATCTTTGGATTCTGTGGATGTTTTCGTATGCAGCAGATTATAATCCTTTCTCTAATTTATTAAATGCTCAAAAAGAAAAGAAAGCGAACCCAAGCGATGTGTTTGGTCTGTTAGTGAAACAGACTGACAAAAGATGATAGATGGAAAAAGAAAGCCAGAAGAAGAACAGAAAAAAAAGACGTAAGAAACAAACATATCGTTTTCCTTCAATAATTTTTTATTATTATTATTATTAATATTATTACTGTAAAAAGTAAATTTTGTCTCATGGGATCATGTACATGTTAAAGAATATGTCTAAAAGTGCCATACTTATAAACAGTTTTAACTTTACATCAAATTAAATTTAAATAAATTATCTTCAGTAAATGGCTTTTAAAGATGATGTCACAAATGTAAATTATAATCATTTTTCCACTTGTGCGACAGTAGAGAAAAAAAATCAATGCTTCGGTTCTTATTGAAACGCAAACTAAAGAAATTTAGGTTTTCTTTTCTTTTCTTTTTTTTTTTCATTAAATGTTTCATGTGAATACGTACAGTAAACCTTACATTATACAAGGGGAGGGAGATTATCTACAATTTAACCCTTTAAGGCTCGGTGATCCCGCTCTGGGATCACCCAACTCTGACATTTTGACTGTTGCCAGTCACGAAGAATAGATTGGATTTTTCTAAAAATAGTGACGGGTGACATAGTTCCACGAGAACCCTTTACTTTTTAGTACGTCATTTCGAGTAAAAAATGATCACGATTATTTTTAACAGCACTGACATCTGCTGAAAAATGGAAGAACGCAAGAACAGCTGGATAGATTGCCCAATGCTGGAAAAAGGGCAGCCGTTGCCACCGCTCGACTTAACTACCAGCAAGATGGCGGACGATCGAAACGTTCATCGCGTGCCACAGATCTAGAGACCTTTTTTGACGCAGCTGGCTGTGCTCGCGCACAGCCAGCTGCGTCAAAAAAGGTCTCTAGATCTGTGGCACGCGATGAACGTTTCGATCGTCCGCCATCTTGCTGGTAGTTAAGTCGAGCGATGGCAACGTCTGCCCTTTTTCCAGCATTGGGAAAGGGTTGCGCCTCAAAGGGTTAAAGCAAGAACTATGCCTGTAAGTTCAATAGCAAGTATTTTTCTCTACACCTCATGATTAAATTTCAGTACCCATCCACATGTCACCCTTTTTACGACATTTTTTTCGGATCACAAGATTTTTTGCAATGGAGTAAAAAAAAAAAGAAAAAAAAATCATCTGCGGTACTTTTCTTGGTAGACACTGTGTAGGCCCTTAGACATACTCCTGTGGAATATGACAGTTTCTGGTTTTGTAGGATCGTTCGCGGATATACTAAAGACGTCCGCGATTATCTGGGTCATAACTAGCGCAACTGGCACAGTTTATCTTCGGCTATTAAAATTTTTCAAGCATCTAACATCACGCCAAAAATACTTCCAGCAGAGAACTATAAACTTGCGTCTAGCACTATTCCAAGCGCCCGCTCGCTTCGCAATATAAACCAAAAGGGTCTTTTCTGGCAACACCAAAGCCAACAAGCTAGAGAGGCCCCCACCACGCTCCACTGCATATTCTCAATGAGGAACGAAACAGAAAAAGCACCCAGGGCCCTGTGTTCCCTTCATTGCACTTTACACGAACACCCCCGTGTTCCATTTAGCCCAGCCCCCCCCCCCCTCAATTCCTCCTCTCCATCCTCCCAGTCCCCCTTTTGTACGGGACTTTTAATCTTTGGACCCTAGGTCATTTAATTTCTTTTCCGAAACCCCTCCCCCACCCGCTTGCATCAGTGATAGTTAAGTTTAATGTCTTTGGGCAACGGGGGGGAAGGGGGGGGGGCTTTGCTTGCTGCTGCATCCATCCCACACACCTGCCCATAATTCCGCGGGTGTGAAAGGTTGTCATAAACGCACACGCCGGACGGCAAACCTTTTAGCGCCGTAAAGTTTTGCGCAAAGTCGTTTCCGATCTTTGTCTGCGACAACATAAAGAGAATACTAAAATCCAATGAGTCAAAAGGGAAACACGATGGAACAGTCCATACGCAGGTCCAAGTTCTGGACTGATGATGCTCCAACTGCTTGAGGGATGTTTGCGACTTTCGATGAGAATGTGGGACCGGAAGTTACCTGATGGATAATGTGGGAAAGAATACTTTAAGCGGGCAGTTCACTGAGATTCAACCAAATAATCGATATACTTTTTTTAATCCTAAATTATAGTTTATTTTACTGTAAACAATTTAAATACAGTGCGCACCAGTTATAGCGGACCTGGGATATAACGTACTATCGGTCATAACGTACCTAGAAGCTAGGTCCCTATTGAAGTCCTATAGTTATAATGAAATGTTATTTCACTTCGGTTAATCCTTTGAGGCGCAAACCTTTCCCAATGCTGAAAAATGGGCACAGCCAGCTGTAGGGATGGACGCGAGACGACTTTTTGCGAGACGAGACAGTGATTTACAGCTATTTTGCGAGACGAGACCAACATTTTTAACATTATGGTATAGGAATTTTTGCGAGACGAGACAAGCTTTTCGGCTGTTTTGCGAGACGCGAGACACCAATTTTTCGTCTCGCGTCCATCCCTAGCCAGCTGCTGCAAAAAAGGGTCCCTAGATCTGTGGCACGCGATGAACGTTTCGATCGTCCGCCAGATTGCTGGTAGTTAAGTCGAGCGATGGCAGCGGCTGCTATTTTTTCAGCATTGGGAAAGGGTTGCGACTCAAAGGGTTAACACGCTTTCTTGCCTGTCCGTTTGTTTGCCTTTTAGGTAAAATTTTGCAAACGATTTTAAACTAACTTAGGCTAGACTTGTCATATGTCAGAAGAGGTCGGCAATGCAATATTGATTAGCTTTCTTGTCTGTTTGCTTGCTTGTTTGTCTTACTAGTTTTTAAATAATGTTTCGCGACAAATTAAGCTACGAGGGCTTTTTTTCATTTTTTTTTTTAAATCTCAGTTGGAAGCATTGATATTGCAAGGACAAGAAGCAGCGAAAAAAATTGGAGTCAAAAAACCATTACATTAAAAGAACTTTTCTTCTCACACAAAACACACTAATTATATTACATGCTGATTATATTATCGTATGTACGGTTTCGTTTGTGCTGTTAACGTAAAGCTATGCAAGATTTATCTGCCAAGGATTGGGAATGTTTAGGACGGAGGACTTTCTAAGGGGTTCTAACGCGTATTCACGTTACATCTGTAAAAAAACCAATCAAAACTCCATATCCTTAGATCGACAGCTGCGCGATGGGACAGAATGCTGGACCTTTACACTTCAGACGTCTGCCATGTTCAGTGTCTTATCCACTCGGCCATGGTGGAGCCATTATAGTACCCTACTATATAGTTACGCTGAACCTTGACTGACTGCGTAACCATTCCGGGCAACTCATCCGAGATATAAAACTTTTACCTACATTACTCCAAAAAGATTAAAAAGTTAAGTACACGAAAAAAGCAATAACATCTACACCGTTTGTACGATCCACTTGAAATTTTCCATAATTATGCATAAAAATACAGCAAGCAATCTGCGCTACTTTAAAAATCTGAAAATCCATCCGTTCCCTCATTTTAAAGCGATTTTTTTTTTTTTTTTTTTTTCAGCTCCATTTTATTTCCGACAGTCAAAAAAGTGAATCATTTGCGCAACAAAATTAGCTATTTCAAGTGAGAATGATGTCATATTTGAAGTTCACGGTCATCAAGCTTTGAAGGGAAGTCAGTTTGTTTAAAAGTTTTTTTCAGATAACATTGTGTAATTTTTTTTATTAAAATAATCGTCTGCTTGAAGTATTGATAGAAGAGGAGCTACACAAAACGAAGTCGTTCGGATGCAAAAAGTTTCCGCGCGTTTCCAGAAGAGCATGGAATTCGAATACAGTATATATAATAAAAATTGAATATGAAGTTATTTATTTTAGGTGGATGAAGATCAAATATATTGCGTGTACACATGCTTTCATCAAATGTTTTTTCTAGCTCCCGTTGTAATAACCTCCACAACGGCCTTTGTGTTCTAGTGTATAATAATATCCTACGCTAGTTGTAAATTGATTTTAATCAAGAAATGAAATGGTTCCGAAAATTAAATCAATATAAATTCCTATTTTTTTCAATTATTATTTATAAATAATTTTATTTATTCCTACTTCAGGGATAGCACATTGAGCACTTCCTATTTAGGCTACAAATACACGGTAGCATTCCACACTATCTTAACAAATACACAAATCTCCCTTCATAACCTCCCTTACTCCCCATTCTATCAAACGTAGGAGGGGGGGGGGAGGCTGGCTTCCATACACAGCACAATATCAAAGGGGGGGGGGAGGCAGATACGTAAATGTCGATCACAATTTCGACAAATACACAATACTTCAATCGAATCTCCCCCCCATTTTCATTCACGTATTTCCAGGGGGGGGGGAGGCAGCCTACTACTACTACTACACCCCTTGGGGATATTCGGAAAGAGGAATATTTACGAAGGGGGTTAGCCCCGGCCCCGATCTCTGTGATATGATGGATGTAGCATTGCAGATCGGGTGTAGAGTTTCTGGGTAGAGTAGATTTATTTACGCCCCTGCATCTTTCTGTGGTTTACCTTATACAGCAACTTTTAAAATGCAGGTCGAGACTCGGTATAACAATTTGTGGAAACCGTCAGCGGGGGGGAAAAAAGGGATTAAAAAAGAAGAAAAAAATATGATGTGGTCACCACTTGACTTCCTTCCACGTCTACTAAATTTCATTCATTTTTTTGAGCCTCTACATTTATACTTAATTTCATACAATGCGCAATCCGGGGTATAAACAAAAGTATATGTATGAGAAATTAACAGAATCTCGCTAGAGTAAGACTACGCTCAATGAGAGCCTTTCTACAACAACGCAGCAATATGACTGTTATCGCGGTATTCAGTTGAGACTTCGCTTATAGCGATAACACTGTCACAGCGGCAAAATATTTTATACTTTTAAATTTTCGCGTCCTTAGAACAGAAATCCGCTTATAACGTCAATAATGTAATCCCTTCAACGGCGTTATAACCGAGTTCATCTGCTATATTTGTATGAACTCTCATACAGGGGTGAACTATATACATATAGGGGGAACTATATGAAGAATGAAACCTCTCCGATCGGCCACCCCTGTATAGCGACCATCCCTCTAAACGGCTAATTTTTCATCTCACGGATATTTTGGCTCATAGACCTAATGTTAATATAACCTCTATCAGCGGCCACCCGACCCCCTCTAAACGGCCACCAAGTGGGATCGCCTATCTTATTTTTCCGGAAATTCTACTCACTCCATGCTTTAATTCTGAGCGGAAAAACTCAAGGTCAGGAGTCTGGAGAAGGTAAGCGTATTTTAAATACCTTTAATCAAATGTAAAATTAATCTGAGGTTGATTTAAATTGATTAAACAGTAGTTTGTGCATATAAACATTTTTACAAATGAATTTTTGTGCTTTGGGCGCTAATTCCGTCACTGACGAGGAATTTCTGGATGTTTGTCATGGCGAGCAAGCTAAACTTACAATACAAGCGACTTTAGGGAAAGTCGATGAAATTATCGAATATTCCGAAGCAGTTACAAACGAAGAAACGTTAGAGATTTGCTTTTTAAAGTCAAAAACGCACTTGAAAAATGGTTGTTTCAGAGAAAAGTAAACCTTAAAACAGACACAAATTGGACACCTGGGGATACAAATTGTATCCTTTTTTATTAGGACACCAGACCTTGCCCCTCCCCCCCTAGAAATAATCCCATGGGCGCTCATGGATAATAAGCTGTGTATATTTTGAGAGTGTCACTATTACAGGAAGAGATCTTTGTAGCAAAGTTCAGCTGCAACTGGGTGTTTATTTCCCTGTTCTTCAATGAACAGTAAAGGCAGATGATAAGTTGATAATCTAGTTAATGCAGAAACTCTGCTATTGCTGGGCAATTCTGTGATCCAATCCACTGCAACTGTTCGTTTATTTTAGCTGTACTATTAAGTTTTGAAAATCTAGTTACTGCAGAAACTGTGCTGTTGCGAGGCAATTCTTTAGCCGTTGTAAAAGTTCCGCTTCAACAGTTTGTTTATTTCCTTACCCTTTAATGAATTGTAAAAGTGAATTGATATAAGTTTTAGAAATCTACAGGGTACAGGAACTCTGCTGTAACAAGATTGGCCACTGTGCCAAGCATAGATTGCAATTGTGTGTTTATTTCCTCTCCCTCAATGAACAATACAGGAAATTCAAAAGAATTTAAAATATGACACTTAAGGTGGAAGGAAGGGGGGGATGAACCCTTCATACTCAAGTATATACACTCTTTTTTTAGCTCTCAAATATTTAAAAATCGCCGGAGGCCACCCGCATCTACAAAATCCACAGGCGACCAACAAGTGTTGGAAAAAGGAATGCACCACCGAGCAAGCTCAAAAATACTTACCACTCATGAAGCTTCATAAAAAGCGAATTGACAAATTTTTGGAACATTGGCGGGCGGATCAAGCAGTACAAAACGACAAAACTATCCTCTTTTCTTTTTTTTTAAAGAAAAAACTCTAGTAATACAAGCTCCAAGAGAGCTTTTTGGAGTGGGATCGAGCACTTCGCATTTACAAGGACTTCCAGGTGTTTGCGATAAGCACAAAAAAAGAGTAGGCTTTTTGCTACAATCTACCGAGCACTCTCCAAGCGTGCCTATTGATAGTTACGAACAAATTTTTCCCTTTTTCATATAAAGCTCGTATAATCCCTGATGATGATCACTTGAAGAAGAATGCGCAATGGATGTACAAAATTTAGTTGCTTGCATTTTGTACAACGGGTGGGGACCTGTTGAAGCACCCAGAGAGACTTGTTCGGTTGTTTTGAATTATTGTTTGGAAGTATAGGGACACCTGCAAAGAAAGTACTCGTGGAGTTGTTGGAGTCTGTTTCTGTTTTGAACTCGGAGTACTTCAAGAAAATTACCAGATTTTATTATAAAACAAAATTGCTAAAGTTTGAAATTTTGCTGACATTGATTTTTATAAATTAGTTCTTGATTTTAAAGAATTTAATAGACTAACATCAGACATCTTAGATGTGACTGCAACATAGTCATGTTTTCATAAAATAAAAAAAAAATAATACAAATTATATAGCTTAGCAAAACATTTATATATATTTTTTAGCATTTACAAATTATACATTTTTTTTAATGTATAATTATATATTATAATAAAATTATATATTTTAGTGACCGAGCATAAGAAAATGTTGTGTATTGTTGTCTCGAATAAAATCAAGTTAAGTAACTACGCAGTAAAACATGAATGAAGACAAAATAAATTGTACGTAGTTTTGAAGCGATGAAAAGAAAAATCTATCTTCTTTCGGAGCAAAGTATAGTCGTTAAATCACAAATGGATTAAATAAATTTTAAAAATAGAACTGAAAACTTTAATCTGCTTTGGTGGAATTAGAATTTATTTAAAAAGATAGTGTGTCTGGAAGATATTAGAAAGTATCAAATTGATCTAAGGATCTTTGCTTACAAGTGTAATAAATTCAGAAACCACAGAGTTACAGAGCAAGACATTTTCAAAGTAAGACAAAGAACATCTTTTGGAGAATGAGTTAACGTACAGACAAAGAAATGAGCAATAGAATCTTGTATAAGAGACCTTTTAGAGCTGAGTATACTGTATGTGTTAGAGGAGCCTTTAGAAATTCACGTTCAAATTGGATCAGATATTTACTTTCGGAAGAGTTACCATGTAAAGAAAGTATTGTAATCATGAAAAAATTCGACCTCGTGATTTTAATAAGTTTTCACATTTTGAGGTCTTCCAAATTCAGTTTTGCTATTTACGCTGATATATGTTTGTGTGTGTGGGGATTTAACAAGGTGGCTCCTAAACGGTGCATTCGATTGAACTTGAGTTTGGTATATGTGCTATAGACCACCCTTGATGGATTTGGTGTGTATAAGATGTATAGATTTTTTTACCAGGCTACAAAAATAATTTTCTTAAGTTACGGTCTATGGAAAATTCTTGAATGTGCAATAGAGTCAAAACTGTACATTAAATTGATGGGTATTATAAGCTACGATCACATGACCTGTATAGATGTTGGGTGTGTGTTCAGCTGATAGTTTGTTCACAGGGTTGCAAAAAGGAATTATTTTACATTACGACCTATAGACGCAAATCATTTAAACTGTGTTAGTGTCTGAACGGTGCATTTGAATAAGCTAATTGAGTATGTATATTGCAAGTCACCTTTGCACAACCTGCATAAGTTTTGGTGTGTATCGGTCTTATAGTTTAATTACAGGCCTACAAACAAGAATTCTTATACATTAAACCGGTAGAGGCAAATTATTTGAAGTGGAATAGTTTCTGAAAACTACATTCCATTGAATTGAATCAAATTTTTTCAAGCACTTGGTAAAGTACAAACTGTTCAAAATCAGTGGCGTTTTCTCAGGGTGTGCAAGTCGTGTGTTAACGCCCAATCAAAAACAGGAAAAAAAAAATCCTGCAATTTACTTGACTTTATTGTGAGAATCCTAATGTTTTCCCTCACACCCCCTCCCCTCCCAGCTCCCAAATGACCAGACTACCAGCCTTCCTATGTGGCAGTAAAACATGCTTGTCAAGATAAGCAAGGCGTTGGAGACGACTCAGCTATATTCCCACCACTACTAATTGGAGCATGCGCTTTACGTCTTCTACCTCTTGCTTAAGCTAACCAAGGCGTTGAAACGAAATCCAACGCTTTCAGCTAGATAGCCAGAGGGGGTCACAAACACCCTCACTTCAGTAACACTACCCGTCCCCTTTGGGCTTCAGGTTTCACCCCCACGCATTTCCTTTCCTTTTCTCAGTTTTCTCCCTGCAAAAAAACATTCTTTTTTGAGAATTCGTACTGACCAGTTCTGTATCTCCTCTCCTGCTTTGATTTTCAGCTTTTAAAGATGGCTTCTAATAGTGTTATCCAAACACTATTAAAAAGTTCTTTTTTGTCACTTAGTTATGTTGAGAAAAACTAATGTGCAAAAATGTCGATATTTTGCACATTAACAAGAAATTATCATTCTGCAGTAATAAAATTACGGAATTTCAAAATCAACTCCAAAAGGAAAGAGATAATTTTGAAACAGTGTGGTCTTCTGTTAATGAAGACGAAGAGTTAGTTCAAATAAAAAAAAAGAAGATTAAATGATGAAACACAAGAGGATTATTGTCGGAGACTCTACTTCGAAATTATCGACAACATTAAAAACCAAATTTTAATTAGATTTGCAAGTTTTGAAAAATTGCAGTATTTTGAACTTCTAAATCCATCGAAACTGGTGCACTTCAGCAAAAGAGAAAATTTCCCTCATGATATATTGAAAAAGCTGCAACAAGTCTATGGGGATATTTTTAATTTTTCTAAACTGCAGAATGAGCTGCACGTTTGGTACGCTTCCAATGAAGGACGGAATAAAACACCTATTGAAGTGATTAATCATTTGATAGAAATGAATTTAGTGAGTGGATTCACAGAAATCTATAAATTAGCCACATTGATTTCCACAATACCTGCTACAACATCGTCTGTAGAAAGATCATTCTCATCGTTGAAGAGGATCCACACATTCTGCCGCGCTACTCAGACTGAACACCGAATGACTAATTTAAGTCTTATTTCTATTGAAAAAGAACTGCTTTCTCAATTACGAAGTGAAAATAAATCCAAATTTTATGAAGCAGTTATTCAGAAGTTTCTCCAGAAAGAAAGGCGGCTTGAACTAGAATTCAAATGAATACAAGTAAATATGCATTTGATTTATATGTATTGTCTTATAATAATTTTAATGAAATTATCATTTCTTACATAATAATAACCTCCCTTCTTTCATTTTTATTATTTTATTCTTAAAATGGCAAATGAGAACTTTTTGCATTTAGATGTGCGAATTAGCCTGCTGAACAGCTGAGACATAAAACTGCTCACACCGATCTATAGTTTTAACAACAAAACACCTAGATATATTGGTAAATAAATTACATGCATCTTAAATTAACTTTCAACTTTAAAATTTTGAATCGAGCATATCGAACTGATTTTCTGTTAAATATAGATGAATATTATACAAATTTGTTTTTCTTATTATGAAAATTCTGTAAAGGGAATCTCCGTAGTATGTTCCTAAAAATGGGAATGGGCAGGTTAACCCCGAGTTCCAATTTCCCCGCAGCTGTTTGAGCACATTTCTGCCCTTTTTAAAACCGGTCGGCTAATACAGTTTCCAACGCCCTAAGTTTAAAGTCACGAGACGCCACTGTTCAAAATTAGGACTGTCTACAAATCATCAAGAGTAAGTGACTGGTCTGCTCGGTGAGCGGAAAAAACGCCGCCGGAAAAAACGCCACCGGAAAAAACGCCGCCGGAAAAAACGCCACATGGAAAAAAACGGCACCCTGAAAAAACGCCGCCGGAAAAAACGCCACTTTTAATAGTTTTATGATGTAACATAATCGTTATATGCTAATCGGTGAAGAAAGGAGCGTAGCCAGAATTTTATTTCGGGAGGGGGGGGGGTTGTATGAGATATAATTTTGTATTGATAAACTTAATTTCTTATTGACGACAAAAATTTGAAAGCTCTTAATAAATAATTTTGAAAGATTCGCAAGGGGATATATCCCGATATCCCACTCCCTGGTTATGCTCCTGCAGTGACGTAGAAAAGGGGGGGGGGCTTTGTGGCTCGACCCCCCCATACCTTTGGACATAGATATAATAACACCGTGTAAAATTCTATGCCTTTGGAGGATGATAGAAAATAACCCCCCCCCCAAAAAAAAAAAAAAAAACCTACTGAATCGCTACGCTACTGCACCCCTATCGGATTGAGGGGAGACCTAGCATTGAGCTATGGCTTATTATTACTGGTTTTCTTTTTATAAATGCAAGAGTTAATTCTGATTCATGGTAATTTATCTTGTTGGCTCTTTGTTTTAAAATAATAAATTTTAGAATAAGGAAGATTTATAAGTATATATATTGATATATAAATATTTCTATGTTTGAAAATATTCAATTTGAACATTGGTACTCTTATTTTAAAGATGTCTTTTTTAAAATTAAATTATGGTATTAATAAGTAAAAAAAAAACGTTTTAAAAAATATTCTTTAAATTAAATGTTAGTGTAATTGTAATGTTTTTAAACAAATTTTTAAATGCTGAAAAAAACAATAACTTTTTAAAGGAAACTGGTTTAAAATGATTTAAAACTCATTTCTTAAAATGTAAATATTGGTTATGTATAACTGTGATTAAAATTAATAGTTAATTAGTTTTGTTAGAATAATTAATTAGTTTTGTAAGAAAAGTTTTAATAATTATATGTTTACTATTTTTGATACTGAAAAGCTTATTGCCCCTCACAGAATTTGATTAGACATCTGTAAGATTTATGAGAAATCTTAAACTTTCTACATCACCTCATTAATGCAAGGGAGTATATTTTACTTATTGGGAATTTCTGTAAGAGGGCTGTATAAAAAGTAAAAGTTTGTATTTATTTACATTTAATTTCCTGAAAATTTTATTCGACACCATAAAGTAACTTTGTAATTAATTATATATGTCTAAGATCAATATTTAAAGAAGAAAACCGTAGATCGGTGCTTTTACGACACCCTCTCTAATAGGAATTGGAAGGAATTATGATTTCTGTTTAATATTAAAAATATAAACTTTTTACTTTCAGTGTAAGTTATGATGAAATAAGTTTTTGATTTCGTGATTAAGGTCCTTAAATTAAGGAAGATATACACGAGGGCTGTCTGCTCAATTAAGGCATGCTTTGGGCGGAAAACTTTTTGAGGGGCTCTAACGCTTATTCAGGTTACAACTGGAGAAAACAGTCGCGCCGTAGGCCAGAACCCTAGACCTACACACCTCAGCCCTTTACCAAATTGTCACGAAATTAGTAGAAAGTATTTGTATTATAATGCAAAAGGTTAAAAATATTTTTTAAGCTTTATAAGATAAATTTATATCTTATAAAGCTCTCTCTCTTGCCTGTCTTTGATATGCCAAAAAAAAAAAAAAAAAACCATTAAAACATGAAAAAATAAACCCTTATCCCCCCCCACACACACACACCTATGTGTTAATTAAAATCCCAGTTAGGGATATCCGAGTACCTGAATGGAGTTTTGGGTCATAGCCCCCTGAAAGCTTCATGTACTATTAAGTAATTGGCAATCTATTTTTTTTTTTAACGGAAACCAAACGCTTTCTAGGAAAGTCTTCCCCCACCCCTCCTTAGCGCCTACCGAATTATGCCCAAATTGAATTGAAATTAGACATGTGCTTTCCCCCACTTCTGGAAAACAAAGTACATTAAACCTCATAATTCAACTGAATACCCCATTTTCTGCAAAACAAAAGAAATTTATTTCAAATATTTAATTAAATTATTACACAAATATGTTTTCAGGTGGCGTTTTTTCCTGCGGCGTTTTCTCCAGGTGGCGTTTTATCCGGTAGCGTTTTTTCCAGGTGGCGTTTTTTCAGGCGGCGTTTTTACCGGTGGCGTTTTTTCCGGCGGCGTTTTTTCCTACATTCGGTCTGCTCAATAGTTCTTTACCAGACTCCCAGAACTTGCAACAGCTGCATGTTAAGTCACACTGTCACACACCCTAACAAAATTCTAGGCATGAAAATGATCGAATCATATGCTTCTCACTCGCAAGCGTCCTTGGATTAGGACAAATTCATGAAATGCTCCACAAGACCAACTAAACGCAACAGAAGCCTGACAGATTCCTGACAAGTATATTATAAGAGAGCCTCGGCATATAATTCGCATTCTGCCCAATTAACATCTCTCCAACTAAATGAAAACCCCCATCCTCCCCGATAACAATGCACTTCAGAGAGCATTAAGCAAAACGTCTGAAAAAGGTTGAACAAAGCTCCGGATTCCGCTCTGCAACACTTTTAATACACTTCCAAGCCGTACTCCATAAAAACCATGCTTAATTTATTCAAAGGCCTCTCTGCGGTAGAAAAGCCAGAAAAGGAGCTTAAATGTTTCCTGCTGTACTTTATATCGGTGGATTTATTGTTGCGATTCGATCGATTCCAGCGTCCAACAAACTAGTCCCCAGCTGGAATTTGCCCGCAGAGGTAAGCTCTGATGCGGATTAGAGGCAGAAACTCTTTTTGCGATCCCCGGGCTTAGCGGGTTTGATTGGTGGAGTTTATAGACCTCAATCCCGAGTGGTAGCATAATAGAATATGGTCGTTGTTCAGTTCTGTAGAACAGTGATTATCAACGTTTCAGAATTTTGCCATCGGTTATTATTAATTAGCTGACCGGTATTGACGATTTTACACATGATTGCACTCCGAAATTCACAAAAATTGTAAGGACATTGATGTAACAAAATTTATCAAACTAAACAGAGTGATATTTGCGGGCACATTTTTTGTTTGGTTTACATCTAGCTCACAGCATGGAGTTTTCATGCATAAGCCAATAGGTAGCCTTTGACGCTCCTGATTGACCAGAACACTTAAAGTTTTTAATTTTATTTTCAAACACTTCACATTAAACTAGACTGTTGACATTAAAATTTTTTTGAGAAATTTGCGAATTTCAAAATACTTAAAAAAAAATACGCAATATCGAACTGGTGATTGAGAATGTGAAAATATGGAGGACAAAATTTTAACAAATCTTCTTTCTGTAGCTTCAGGGGAGGACCTATAACCGCGGCAATGGGTCCTTGTATTAAAAAGAGGGAATATAATATAACTTTTAATCAAAACCATATTAAATATTCAGAATTTAGATAGAATGTGATCAATCAAATCTCAAGGTCTCAACTGAAAAACGTGTTGGCTGTAACGCGTTATATTCACGCTCAATCGACATTATTCTCCACACACGTGCATTATCTGCATTGCTCTTCATATAAATATAATTTGCATTCAGTTGTATAGCTGAAACGAGTCCATATCGAACCCGTATTAGGAGCCTGGCTGATAACGTCAAAAGTCTCGTCTCTAGTCATAACTCGTTTTTTTTTTTTTTTTTTTTTTTTTTTTGTAATGACATGAAACACGTTAGCTATTCTTCATATGTATATTTTACACACTGCAAACATCATTCAAACCTTCAATAATGGAACACTTCTTTTCATTTATTTTTTTCTTTTCCATGTCGTCCACTTGACATCGATTGTTGGCCGCTGTCAACACCACTTCAGCGGCCGCGATATCGAAATGATTGGTAAACTGCTCTTTTGCAAGCAAGCAGAGAGAATAACGCCACGAGAAGTGAACATCCGAAAAGAACAACGAAGCGTAAAATCCCAAAAAATATGGCGGCGACCGGGAAATTTTTATTATTGCCTTCATTGGAACATTTTTCCCGCATGCGGGGCAACAACATCTGTCAAACTCATAAAGGGGCAGGAATACATATTCGCGCCTTGTGTCCGGTTGTTGTTCTGCTGACCCCGAGGACCAAGGAGGTAACTCTTTCATGTATTCTGCAGTCGGAGCTTTTGGGCTGTAACTCGTGAATACCGCGCAGAACTTGCTGACAGGTATATTGGTTCCGCTTTCTGCCACGGACATTGTCCGCTCGGAAGAGGGTTCTGTGGAGATGTCGCGGTTACATGCACTTTCACTGATCTTTGTCGGACATTTTAACCTTTTCGCAACATTTATCAAACACGATTTATGGCTTGGAAGAGGCTTCTAGTATTCTGTGTTCGACAGGAGTGATAAAAATCGACAGTGTCTCCCAGCACTTGATTTTTATCGAATTTTTGATAAAAATGGGTGGAACAAAGTGGTTTTTATGAATCAACAAACAGATAAAATCTAGTGATAAGGAAGAAAAGACAGATAAGGTTTATCAGTTTGTCAGCATATCACAATATAATCTTATAGGATAAAGCATGAATTTGTTTGGTCATAGATTTTTAATTCTGACAGAATTGGTATATGTAATATTATAAAATAGAAACAAATGCGAAGTCTATTAAAATTTAAAATTTACTTTTAAAAATTCGCTGAAGAAATGAATTACGGAAGCTGAGCTCCTGTATGACCTTATGCGCGCGTATGACCTTAAAAATCATAAGTTTAGGCCCAGTATTGCTTACTTAAACCATGATGTCATACATGATTATTAATAATGCAACTAAAAAGTCTTTAGAAGTTTTTGAGAATAAACAAAGACTCTCAAAACAAGCCATTTTTTTATTCCAAGACCAGAAATAAGCCGCAAGATAGTCAAGGTAAACCTGAGTGACATACTGAATGTTTCTGGTTACAGAGCACCATGGGCAAAAGCCTTTGTCTCCAGTTATAACAGATCTTGAATGGGGTCTCTTGAATTCATGAGCCTCGTCTACATGGTGAACATTTTGAACTCAACGAGATAAAATTTGGAAAATACTTCAATTAATTCTTCTGGTGGCGAGTCATATATAGAAATTTAACTTTTTTCAAGGGACAAATATTTTATATTATGCAATTTTGTGTCTTCTTTGACGGCTTTGGATGCATCTACGTCATGCGTATCACTTATGACAGGCGGGTCATAGGTTTGCCATAACTATCATGAGGCATTCAATTCTTTACAATGAGCTTCGGTTATTTTGGCTGTTTGATCAACATATTCAGCATAAGAGAAAACCATAAACGTTTGATTTAAAATTCATTAAAATAGAACAGGTAAAACGTTTTCATCCTAAATATCGTAAAAACTAAAAATAAGGAGGATGTTAGTTATGATTTCTTTCTGTATTCACACACAGTTATCTGAGGCTTTAGATCTGTGGCACGCGATGAACGTTTCGATCGTCCGCCATCTTGCTGATAGTTAAGTCGAGCGATGGCAACGGATGCCCCTTTTTCAGCATTGGGCAATCTATCGAGCTGGTCCCGCATTCTTCCTTTTTTCAGCAGATGCCAGTGCTGTTAAAAATAATCGTGATCATTTTTTTACGGGAAATGACGTGCTAAAAAGTAAAGGATTCTCGTGCAGCTATGTCACCCGCAACTATTTTTATAGAAATCAAATCTATTCTTCGTGACGTGCAACAGTTAAAACGTCAGAGTTTAGTGTTCCCAGAGCGGGAACACTGCGCGTTAAAGGGTTAACACCTCGACATCTGAGCCCGAACGTCACTGTGGTTGCCATTTTGACAGAGCCGGCTATGTCCAAAAAGGGTCTCTAGATCTGTGGCACGCGATGAACGATTTGATCGACCACCATGTTGCTGGTAGTGAAATCGAGCGATGGCAATATCTGCCCCTTTCTTCACTTATTATTAATGGTTGCGCTTCAAAGTCTTGACGTAATTCGGTTGCACAGAACGATCGTAATACTCTGGATGCATAAATTATATTGCAGCTTGTTTATCCAGCATTACAGCAACCTCCCTTCATGAACAAATATCCGACCTTCACCGTTTTCATATTATGATAACGTACAGTATGCTACGCTCTTAATGACTCCACCCCATTATTTAAAACCATAAAAAATCGGTCTCTTCGACAACAACATCTCCCTACAACCCCCACCCCCTTCCCTAGCATTTAACGCTTCCTTCGTTAGGTATTCATATAAATGTATTTTAACGACTTTCACGCATTGATTGGCGCTTTCATGGCCGCATAAAATGCAAGACAAATACCGCTCCATTACACTAACCTGCACTCGCTACATGCAAATCACTTCTCCCTCCCCTACCACATTAATCTTTCATTCATCCAAAAGCACATGATTAAAAAGAAGAGAGAAAAAAAAAAAATTTCCTTTCTCTCTTCTCCAATGTAACAGATAAACGCATTTCACACTCGGCAAAAGGAATGACCCTATCCCCCCCCCCCCTGATTTTTCGCTCGTTTGTAGCTTAGCCTCTCTCTCTCTCTATAGTAAGCAGCTCCCATTCTCTCGAAAGACTACTTTTTTTTTTATATTTTTCTTTCCAGTCGGTGGCAACCCCTCCCGTTGCCATCTGCGTTGTGACGTCATGCGCATGGTCTCTGCCCGAAGACAACCCAAACCGCAACAGTAGTGGCCCGGACGCATCGAAATCAAATTAAGTGAGGTATTGTTGAAGGCACGTGTTCCTACTTTTCACAATCCACGAAGGGGACGGGCAAATTGACTTAACCTATGGACGAGAAAGAAGAGGTTCTTTTGTGAGCTTCTTTTTGATAATTGAAGGGGGGGGGGAGGCTACTATAATTATTACCTGAAACTAATAAAAGTTGGAAGCAGGTGAACCTTCGTTAAGTCTGTCAAATGGAGAAATACTATATTGTTACGAAAATTACAGTGGGTGTACGCTAAAATTGTCCAGCATGCTCGAAAAACAAATACATAGCACTTTATTCGATTAATCGAAGCACTAATATCTCACAAAAAATACAGAATTCAGTAACACATGCGACAGCAAATCATTAACTATCTCAGCAATAACATTATTCAAATCATAATGTCAACTATATAGAGCTGCTCAATATATTCCACAATTTGTCATATTAAACTCACAGCGAGGGAGACTCTGATATTTATAGATTTATAAGCAGGTCGTGACGTTCTATTTCTCGATCTTTCGAATAATTTCATTCCTAATTGAGATACAGCGAAAATTTCACACATTTCGGAAATTTTTTGTCACCAAATTTGCCAAAATGGTTGCCAAGTCGCCAAAACGATCATCAAGTTTTTCGCCAAGGTCAAGAAGTCACATACTTATTCCAGGAATGCCTGAACAACTCTTTCCAGCAGCACACCACAATAATACGGGAAAACAACATTACAGTTTTGTAACAATATGCTCTTCAAAACAAGATTGATATCGAACACACGAATCTAAGCTCTTGCGTGTATACGCGTTTTCTTCTTCAGTAATTTAGCCAGTTTAAAACTGGTAATCAAGCCTTCGACATGATCTTTGGACGAACCTAACAGCACCCACGTTTGCGAGACATTAACAAATCTCCAGAAATGCATTTCGGTAGGAGAAATCCGATTTTGAAAATCTAGAAACGTTAACTTCATTCAACATAAGTACAGGATTTCCAAGAAATAAGTTGCAACGACACGACACGGCAAAATTGGTTGATAGGAGTGCCTTGTCCATTGTGGAAATTGCGTAGGGACTAGGGTGGCTAAGCCCATCCTAGAAAGATCTTAGCCCACTCTAGATAAATCAGATTTTCAGCCGCAAAATTAGGCGATTGAGGCCCCTGGGGTTGGCTAAAGCCCACCCTAGAAATAACCGAAAAGCCTGTCCAGTTGCTCCAAAGGCCTGAGGGATATAACTCCTTTAATTTTCTTGGGTGTTATTTCAGACTACAAAGCAGCAGTTGCGTCAAGATAAAACTGGGCAAATACATTAGGCCTAGTCGGCTAACGGCGGGCAGGTGCAGTTTGAAATACGTCAGAGGTGTGCCGGATGCAAACTACGAATGAAATTAATGATTTTCCTTGAGACAAAACTAACTGACCACTTACGCACGACAAACGGATTGACCTCAGAAGATCATTGCAGGAGTGCAACTGAATAACAACTTTGGAATTTTCAATAAATTCATCAGGCACCTGGAGATTTTAGTCGTAATAAACAAAGGTCTGGCTAATTAGTCTGGCTGAGACTAAAAAGTATTTTTAAGCCCGGAAAAGGCCGTTTCCCCAAAATTGTGCTGTTGTTCTGTTGTTTCTTATGCCCTGTAGCAACCGCGAAGCGATGCTAGATCCTCTATATTGGACGGCAAAGTACGAAGGGGGCAGCTTCCATTTTTAATGACCCCCCAGAGGGAGGGAGGCCAACTTTTCTCGAGGTCTTCTAATTTTGAACCCATTCCAGATGAAAGACCTAGCACCTGACATCGACACCCAGAGGTACATGTGAACATGGAACGCATTGGAGCCACAAAAAGATTTTACCTGCACCAGCTCCCCTTACTGCACGCGGTTCTACAGTAACCCAGCCGAGAGAGGTTTTCACCAACACTGGCCAAGCTGGTGCTGCTTCACTTTCCATGTTCTTAGACGGATGGAGCTTATAGTGACCAGGCCACGGAGGGACCCCAAAATCGTAGTGATTGTAAATTGCAAACAGTGTTTATGTAATATGTATATATTTTAATGTAGAATATATCTGGAGTTATTTCTTTGGCTACACCTGCAAAACATAATCTACAGAAGCTCCCTGCTTGTCAAAGATTGTCATTAAGAGACTTAAAACTGTGGCTGGCTGCTGAAGGCCTTATTACACGAACAAATTTCGAGCAATTTGCTTGCCACAACCAATTGCGAAAACTTTTTTTCTGGAAATTTCCCGGGTTACAAAGGGAAGGGTCAACTCCAACTTTTTCGTCCAGAGTCGAAAATATTGCTGGTTGCTGGATTGCCAGCCAATCGTATTGCTTTCTATTTCTACGTCACAAAATGGCGGAAGACTCAGCGATACCCATCGCAGTGATGAGCGAAGAAAAAATGTCTCATAAATAGAATAGCGATATGGAAATAGATCTGACAGAAGGCATTAGTAAAATTCCACATTTATGGAATCCTCGAAATCCTAAATATTTAAAAAGGTTACTGAGGCGATATGCTACCTATAATTACATAGCAATCGCCCATTCAGCGAATCTCTGATGTTTGTGAGCACAGCCGAGTTTGTTTATTATGGCAACATTTCATGCTCATCGACTTGCGGGAACTATTTTTTTGCAACTGGTTGCGGCAACCGAATTGCTCGAAAGCTTGTTCATGTAATAAGATCTTAACGACACCAAATCGATAATTAGAAAATAATCCATTCGAAAACTTGAGGCCTTTCCCCTTTGATTTGATGCCCAATAATGCTTTTTTTCCATAAAAATAAATAAATAAATAATGCATAAGCTACATAATCTTTAAGGATCTCGAATCCCTGGGAATTCGCAAAAGAATGGTGCATATTTTTGCAACACTAATACGGCAGTCGTTGTTTCTTTAAAGCTCCTCAGCTTTGAATTCAGTTTCGACAATGGATTACATTCTTCAAAGCACAACGAAATCTACAACTAAAAAAAAGAAAGACCACAGAATACATTAAATTAGTTTAAATATTTATAGAACCCAGCAAACGCACTAGACAATGCAATTTCAATGCATTTCCTATAAGACTTTTCCATAGTATACGTCAACCAGAACGTGTAATGCTGTTTTATTACAAGACCGCTGTAAAAACAGGGACATAAATTTGCCAAGAGAGAGACCACCTCAGCAGCGGAACGCCTAAAAAATTCAGTGTTCTCCAGCGTTCTGTTTGAGTTAGAATTACAAGAGTCAATAACATAAATTTCTCAAGTGTCTATGGCGACAAAGACGGGGTTCGCGGGATTAGCTACGGCTTACTATTTGATGACAAACTACTATATTACGTATAATCCGTTTGTGGGTGTCAAAAGTTCCGTAAATTTTATGGGGAAAAGATTAGGTGGTAATGTTACAAAATGTCGCCTTATCCTCTCGCGATTCAGCAGGATAGAAGATTTAGATCCTCTTCCTCCCAAGCTAAGACTGTTGGCATAAGAGATTAGGTGCCTTTTGGTATTTTCACAGGTACATACACTTTCGGTTTATGTAAAGTATTGGGGATTGTCAAAGAAACAAAGGTTGGCTCCTAAATCAAATCATACTTGAAGACACAGATCATTGAAAAAACACTCAAAAAACTGGTGTTAAACGATAAAGTAATTAAAAAACTTTGTAAAAAACACACATAAGAAGTAATAACACATAAAAATCCTCTTTCCTTTTACTTCTTATGTGTGTTTTTTACAAAGTTTTTTAATTACTTTACACAGATCATTGTTCTTTAAAGCGATGTATTTTTGCAATTAACCCCTGTAAAGGTTGTATTATTTACAAAAAAAGAAAGAAAATCTGAAACACTTTCACATTTTAAATACGCACTAAAGTGCTAAATATCAAAAGCGCATCATAATCCATTCGTCTTATGCTTATTTTCTTTAATTATTCCATTAAGTTGGAAAGTGTACCATTATTCAGGAGTGTACCGTATTTTTCTTCCTTGTTACATAAAGCGCATCTTTGGAATCGAAATCTATCTTAAAATCGCCTACTAAAACTGTTTTACAATTTCCGCCAAGCATATTCCAACTGTACTTCAGCGTTTTTAGAAAGTGAATATATCAACCTTTCAAGTATATTAGGCAAGTTGGAGTGTATAGGCTGATTATTTTACCAACTATGCGAAAAAACCAGAGCTATGCGAAAAAACCAGACTATGCGAAAAAACCAGAGAAAATGCAACCAGAGCCCCAGCTCTGGAATTTTTCGCATAGTTGGTAAAATAATCAGCCTATACACTCCAACTTGCCTAATGTACTTCAGCGTTTTAAATACTATTTGGAATGTGCATCATAATCCATGAGTGTGCCGTTATTGTCTTTGTCGGGTGGATTTCTACTTTAACGCCCCGACTCCCAACAAGGTGGCCGTAGTTAAACATATGCAGTTATCACGACGATTTTTTGTATTTATGCGGCAACCGTATTTCTGAATTAAAAATGCGATTTGGAACAATATGGAAATACAGTAATCTATTACTTATTTATTTATTTTGGGTTGCCAATTAATGTAGTTTTAATAATTAAGTGTCTTCAAATCCCTTAACTGGTGCGTTTATCGCACACTGTTATTTATCTTCACTTTAGTTTTCATCTAGTTCTTTTGGGATTGTTGTACCTTCTACATAACTCTTTAGAGACTCATGAGTGCAAAGCTCGCCAAAGTGGGGTAATTGTTTTTTATTGTTGTTGTTCGACGAGAGTGGGGGCGTTAAAATAGGAATCAACTCTTTCTTGCACCATAAAACACATCTTTGGAATGGAAATCTACCTTAAAATCGCCTACTGAAACTGCTTTACAGTCTTCGCCAGGCATATTCTAACTATACTCCATCATTTTAAATGCTGTTTGGAATGGGCATCATAATCCATGAGTGCGCCGTGTTTTTCTCCCTTGTTCCATAAAACGCTTCTTTGGAAGCGAAATCTATCTTAAAATCGCCTACTGAACGTGTATTTCAATCTTCGCCAAGCATATTCCAATTATACTCCAAAATTTTAAATACTGTTTGGAAGAGGTATCATAAATCCATGAGTGTGTCGTATTCGTTTTACTTGTTCCATAAATACATATTTGGAATTGAAATCTATAACCTTGTTCGACTTTCAATATTTTGTTCTCTCCCACCTCCACGTTATCTGGCAAACACATTTGAAAAGATCTTCACCGTGAGTTATACATTCATAGGTCTTTTTCGTGAAGTCTCAATTCATTCTTATTCATTTTAATACAAAAAAAAGCTTCGCTTATAAGACGCACAATCTCTTATACGTCGCCTTTTCACCTTTCTTAAAAATCGAAAATGTTCTATCCCAGTCATTATTCTCCTATTTACGAGGAAAGTAATTTAATAGACGACAAATTAGGAGAAAGTATAGGGTAAGATGACGAATTCAGTAATTCTTCGGCGCAATCACAAATTGCAGCTCCTTTTAAGGCAGTTCTTAAGACTCTAGTATTGTGTAATTAAGACCACTATAAGTAATGTAATTTAAGATCGTTTTGTGAATAGTGAGACCTCAAATGCATTTCGGGTATATATATATATACAGTGAAACCTCTCTGAGCGGCCACCCCACCGTATCGAGAATATTTGGCCGCTCAGAAGGGTTTTATTTACTATCATAAGTCAATTGCTATACTGCGTAATATAAACAAGTCTGACACATATTCCTTATTTAAAATGGAATTTAAAACTTATCTAAACAGAAAATATTTCTTTATTTAATGCTTTCTTATATTTTTTGAAAAAAGGATACAATTTGTGTCTGTTTTAAGTTTTCACTTTTCTCTGAAACAACGATTTTTTCAAGTTCGTTTTTTACCTTAAAAACAGATATTAACCAATTCATTTGTAACCGCTTCGGAATTTTCGATAATTTCATCGTTTTTCCCTAAAGTCACTTGTGTTGAAAGTTTAGTTTGCTCACCAGTACAAACATCGGGAAATTCCTTATCAGGGACGGAATTAGCGCCTGAAAGACACAAAAATTCATTTGTAAAAACATTTATATACACAAATATACTGTTTAGTTAATTTAAATCAACCTCAAATTAATTTTATATTTGATTAAAAGGATTTAAAATATTCTTACCTTCGCCAGACTGCTGACCTCGAGTTTTAGCGCTCAAAATTAAAGCATAGAGAGAGTAGAATTTCCCGAAAAATGAGATGGGCGATCCCACTCGGTGGTCTTTAGAGGGGTTCGGGTGGCCGCTGTTAAAGGTTATTTTAACATTAGGTTTATGAGCCGAAAAATCTGTGCCATGAAAAATTGGCCGTTTAGAGGGGTGGCCGCTCGGAGACGTTTCATTGTATATATATAGAGAGAGAGACAGTCAACTCCGGTTACATTGAACCTCTGGGGACCGGCAAATTTCGTTCACTATATCCGAAGTTCACTAAAACCGATGTTTCCCCATGTTGAACAATGAGACTTAATACTACAGATCTAGAGACCTTTTTTTTGACGACAGCTGGCTGTGCGGCACGCGATGAACGTTTCGATCGTCCGCCATCTTGCTGGTAGTTTAGTCGAGCGATGGCAACGACTGCCCTTTTTTCAGCATTGGGCAATCTATCCAGCTGTTCTCGCATTCTTCCATTTTTCAGCAGATGTCAGAGCTGTTAAAAATAATCGTGACAATTTTTTTTTTACGGGAAATGACGTGCTAAAAAGTAAAGTATTCTCTCGTGGAGCTATGTCACCCGCAACTCTTTTTATAGAAATCAAATCTATTCTTCGTGACTGGCAACAGTCAAAACGTCAGAGTTTGGTGTTCCCAGAGCGGGAACTTGCGCGTTAAAGAGTTAATTTTTGTATATAATTAAAATTTTGTTTAATTAAGGGTGATATGTCGTCCTTTCTTTTACTGTATTACTTCCATTAACTACCCAAATGAAATTGTTTCTGTTTATTGGTTTTTGAAAATAAACCTTTATTTGGTAATCCCTTCGTCACCCACCAAGGTAACCACCGGATAAGATGACGAAGAACTTTTTCTTTAATATTTTGCCATCTTCTAAGAGGAGATGAAACCTTCTCTCCCCCCCCCCCTTTATGAAACACGAAAGTTCAAAGTCTTTCTGTAAATTTTAGGATTTTAAGCCACTTATTTAATACAGAACATTATTAGAAGCTGAAATTCATCATCTTAGTCCCATTTTCCGGTGTTTATTTAAGCAATTATGAAGAAGGGTGTAAAGAAATTACTCCCTTTTCCTTTAAAAACGTAAACAACTGTGTTGAAAAGCGTAGGAAATATTCTGTTTGTCAGAACACGTGAAAGAAACATTTCATGATTTTAATTAAATCCCTAATGCTGTAATTAACACTCAGAGACAATCAGCACGTGAGACGACTATGAAAACTTTTTAAAATTTATGTCTACAGGAACATAAATCGCATCTTAATTTACTTCCATTGCATTAATCCAAAAGGTATGTGGTATTCAAGATAGCACAATAAAGATATGATTTCATTCTCTTTTAAGGTAAATGTTTCATTTTAAATTCAGTTATTATTTTCGGCGTAAAAACTAATATCAGAACTCTTTTGTCCTTATGAAAACCAAGTTTTGAAACTACTGTGTCGCTGAAGGTCGTAAGGCACTTTTTAACCACGGGGTAATCCCTAAACAAATTTTTTACGTGAAAATTCAACTTATAAGCCGTCTCACGAAAACATCTGTTTTTATTTTATTATAGAGCCTTATTGGAAATTCTCGTTTTGGTAAATAAACACATAAATTATTCAATAAAAATCTTGTTTTCAAGACCGCATTGTGAAATTTCCATAACCGCATTTTGTGCCGAAAAATTATTCGACACCTTATCTTCGATCCGCATAAAAATCATAACCCAATAACGCACCACTTTCAGGCATATACCACCATTGAAAATCCTCTCTCCTAAAAAAAAGAAAGAAAGAAAGAAAATGAAACTTGACACTTCATATAAATCGAAAAAATGTCTCTTAAAGTCAAAGAACCGATGCCACACCGAACGAATCAGTAATAAATAAATTGCAAACGGAAACCCTTAATAAAGTCTTGCCATCAGAGAGAAAAAGAAGAAGAAAAAAAAGTGCCAAACGATTTTTTATCTCGTTGCCATCACAAGTGAAGAAAAAATAAAGAGAAAAATTTCCGAAGCGAGGTGGAGTTAAAAAAAGTAAAAGATTCCATTGTGCTTTTAACCTGTGTATATCGGCACAGAGGTATGAAAAAAAATAAATAAAGAGTGTGATACGACAATACCAAAATAGTCTGTAGTATTGTAGATTAAGTATGTGGACTGGGTGTCGGTTCTAGAAAAAAAAATGCATATATACATGGCTCCCTATTCACTTACAGCGGAAACCGTATCACTTCCTAGGCTAGTAACACTGTATAACTCTTGTCCATGTGAAACTGAAAACCATTGGGGAAATATTGTTAGGGCACGGAGAAAGAGAGGGGGGGAGATATTCTTTTCAGGAACAGCAAAAAGTTGTTCTGTACCTTTTCGCTGCCCTTTTTTATTCGAACTGGAGTTATCTCCTTCCCCCGCCTTTTCCTTGTACAATGTACAACCGGGCTCCTTACAATACGTAAAACTTTGTAGGTAAATACAAGCAGGGTGCGAAGTGAGCATTTTTTTTTTTTTCAGTGGAGAAGGTGGAATATTTAAAAATTTTAAGCACTCGTTTAATGCCCAATTCACAAAGCCAGAAGAAGTACGCTCATTACGCCATACCATCAAAAGTAATATGAGTTGTCTCAAGGACTCTTCATCAGCAAGACAACTGGGGCACTTGCCCAATGTCCAATATATATATCACAATTTCTGTATTAATTTTGTAGTCTTTAAAATGTGTACAGAGAGTCCCAAAATCATTGACCTAGCTGAAGTACCCCTCGTAGACGGGTTAGTACTGAATGCAAATTTCCAAAAAACAACAACTTTCGTCAGCATTGTATGAGTACACAGAATGGATATAGTATGTTGCCAAAGTAAAGAAAGAGAAGTTATCATTTTTATGTATTGTTAAAAGGTTAGAGAGTAACTAAGTAATACATTTCATTCGCTTTAATCGTAATTATGTGATGCGCGAACGAATATTTCCGCATATTGAAATAATTTTCGCAAAATCTCAAAATCTAATCAATATTTTTGAAAAATTCGAAGCCTAGAATTTAAGTTGAGTGGCAACCTATCATGTCACCCAATTTCGTTTCATTCCCTGCAGTCTTTATTTCGTGACGCTGGAACAAAAATTTCAGCATTTTAAAACGATTTTCACAAAATCTCAAAATATTTTAAAAATTCTCTCTCTCTCTCAACACCTATAAATTAAGATTAGCAACTACCTATAATATCACCAAATTTCGTATTAGTCGTTATTACGCGATGCTTAAAGAAATATAACCGCATTTTGAGAGAATTTTCACAAAATCTCAAAATCTAATAAAAATGTTTAAATAATTCGACACATAGCTTATGTTGAGCAAAAACCTATCATGTGACAAAATTTCGTATCATTCGCTTTAGTCGTTATTACGTAATGCGTGAACAAAAATTCACTAAGTTTGAAACGATTTTCGCAAAATCCCAAAATCTGATCTTTTTTTTTTTTAGATGCTTATAGTTTAAGGTGATAAAATGTTAAGTATGAGGCGCAATTCACTAATGGAAGCTTTCATGTACGGGAGCCGTATAAAAATTTTAATTTTGTATTTATTTAGATTTTATCTTTCTATCTCTCTTTTATCTATCTAGATTTTATCGGAAATTTTCAATCGATACTACAAAATTTTAAAAGTTTTGTGGTATCGATTGAACTTTGTGACTATGTATTTTATTGTATATGTCTTTCATCAATATTTAACCCTTTGAGGCGCAACCCTTTCCCAATGCTTAAAAAAGGACAACCGTTGCCATCGCTCGACTTAACTACCAGCAACACAGCCAGCTGTCGTCAAAAAAAGGGTCTCTAGATCTGTGGCACGCGATGAACGTTTCGATCGTCCGCCATCTTGCTGGTAGTTAAGTCGAGCGATGGAAACGGCTGCCCTTTTTTCAGCATTGGGCAATCTATTCAGCTGTTCTCGCATTCTTCCATTTTTCAGCAGATGTCAGTGCTGTTAAAAATAATCGTGACCATTTTTTACGGGAAATGACGTGCTAAAAAGTAAAGGATTCTCGTAGATCTATGTCACCCGCAACTACTTTTATACAAATAAAATCTATTCTTCGTGACTGGCAACAGTGAAAATGTCAGAGTTTGGTGTTCCCAGAGCGAGAACACTGCGCGTTAAAGGATTAAGTAATAAATGCCTAGGTCACTGTTTTGGGGACACCCTGCACATTTATTTATTTTTTTACTTTATTGAAAAATATTTTAATTTCAAAAGACTAAAAAGATAAAATCTTATTTTTTGTAGTTTCATAATTTTCATGTTTCATAATTTTTGAAACATGATTTTATGAAACATGATTTTCAGGTTTCATGTTTCATAATTTTTTGTAGTCATATCAAAAAAAAAAAAAAATATATATATTTTTAAAGTTCTTTCTTAACTCGAAAAGATACAATGTTACGGAAATTTTTGTTAGATATGAAAATAGACCTCATTTCAGAAGTCTTTTAATATCCCTTTATTGCTGTCTATTTATGTTTCTCTCTATCCTAAAAAAAAAATGACGGCTGCTGTCAGAAGCTTGTTCTGATATCTCCTCCAAAACCGTTGGGACTTGAGTTTCGACGAAGAATCGCATGAAATTGATAAACATGAAGTAAATTACACCAATTTTACGCTAAATTAAAAAATATGTGAAATAAATAAGTCAAATTGTGTTACACAAAGTTGAAGGTTTTCAAATCGTAAGTTCCCTTAGATAACAGGAGTTTAGAATTACCGATTATTCGTTTTTCCAAAACAGAATAACTGATTGTAGCTGATTTAAAAAGCGACAGTTTGGCATCAGGTACAGGTACGATCTGGCAAAAGACTATCTCTGCAAGCAGGGGGAATCTAAACCGCGTGTTCCAGAATGTTAGCACCCATTATCTTGAAAATGAAAAATAATTAAAATGCAGATTATAGTAAAGCCGGTTAGTTTCGGCTTAGGATGCTACCAGAAGAAATATTTGTCGCCGTTAACTATGCCATTATAGCATTTATGGTACAGCTTGGATATTTGTCAGCCCGGCGAGATGATATATTTCGTGCTGCTAAATACGCCAATCTAGAAAGGATTTTGTATAAGAATATATGGATAACGATTTACCCGATAACCTTACATGATCAGTAATATTGGTTATGAGTATGTGTAAATCGCCAAATAATGAAAAGTCGCCATTGGCAGCAAGCTATTCCAGGTGTTCCGTAGTTTTTATCAAAGAAAACACATGAAGTACTGTTTTCTTAGAATTAATTATCAACTATACACATACGTAAGTCGCCAAATTATGAAAAATCGTCATGGGTGGTAAATACGCAAGGTTTTACATAATTAAAAATAGTGCAAAGTTTAAATTTTTATGTTACAAGGAACATTCAAGAACCAAGCAATGTGTAGCACAGTAACATTCTATCTGATCCAATGTTTTGGTTTTTCCTGTTGAAATTATGCCTTTTTTAGGTATACGCCTTATTAGGGGCCGATAAGCTGCATCATACGAAAAGCGAGCATACGAAAAGCGAGCGTTGCGAGTCTAAGGGCCTTGACCCCGATTTATATTTTAAAATGAGTACTTTAGAGTTATTTATGTCGTTAATATTTACCAAAAACAACTTAATACTGCTGTAACTGAATTTATTGAGCAAAATCTTCCATTTGTCTTGTGCCCAACATGATGGTGTTTTTATCAGGTCACAAGTTATCTAATAGGTCAAGATTATTTTCCAAGTTGTCCTGACTGCCTAGAGCAGGCAAGGTCATAGATTTATGCATGTACAGTCAACTCCGAATGTAGTGAACCTTCGGTTATAGTAAACTCAAAATATTAGTCCCGATTCACACACAGTATCTCTGATCGCCATGAGGACACTTCGGTTCTAGTGAACTTCGGATATAGTGGACGAAATTTGATGGTCCCCAGAGGTTCATTATAACCGGAGTTGATTGTATTTACTTTCTGTCTATACACAAATGATATCGGATAATTCACATAGGGTAACTTTTCTTCCTTTCATGCTCACTCTCTAGTATCAAATACACTGCTGGCCACCCAAATTGCAACACCAAGAAAAACAAGAGATATCACAACAAAATTTATTGTGTAGATAACATGTTGACCAAGTAACAAATGATTAAATTTACAGCATTCTATGAAGCGTGGTTCCTGCCAAAATCAGTACCCAGAGTAGCCGCCGTTGTTGGAGATCACAGCTGCCACACGCCTCGGCATTGATTCAAAGAGACTTTGAATGTGTTCTTGGGGTACAGCAGACCAAGCAGCTTCCACACGTTGCCAAAGTTGATCTGGTGTGACAGCTGGGGATGAACTCTGGGTCAGTCGTTGAGCAACCATGGACCACATGTTTTCTATCGGCGAAAGATCCGGAGAGCGCGCCGGCCAGGGAAGCAATTCAATCTGGTGATTGACGAAGAACCCTTGGACAATGCGTGCCACGTGTGGCCGTGCATTATCCTGCTGAAATATGGCTGTTGGCAAGCCCTGAAGGTAAGAAAGGACAACTGGCTCCAACACCTCGGAGATGTAGCGCTGGCTGGTTAAAGTACCGGCAATGCGTACTAGAGGAGTGCGAGAGAGATATCCGATACCGCCCCATACCATAATACCCGGTGCAGGACCAGTGTGACGGTGCATAATGCAGCTGTTCAGCATCCTCTCTCCACGGTGTCTCCAGACTCGAATCCGACCGTCGTGGTGTTGCATACAGAAGCGTGACTCGTCAGTAAAGAGAATTTCATTCCATTCTGTCGTCCACATCCTTCTTTCATCGCACCATTGGCGGCGGAGACGTCTGTGGTTCCGCGTCAGAGGTAGACAAAGCAACGGACGTCTTGCGGACAGACCATTCTGCTGTAAACGACGTCGAATGGTACGCGCAGACACTGGATGATGCGTTACAGACTGAATCTGCTGTGATATGGTTCGTGATGTGACTGAGCGGTCCGTCACTGCCATGCGTACAATCTGCCTGTCATCACGTGACGTGGTGCACTGAGGTCGATGCGGTCGATCACGTCTGTCCGTCGTACCCTCCTGCACCCAACGATCACATATCCGCATCACAGTTGTTTGGTTTCGTCCAATACGACGACCGATTTCCCTGAAAGATAACCCACAATCTCGGTATGCCACTATCCTTCCTCTGGCAAATTCGGATACTTGATCAAAAGATGATCGTTGTTTCCTACGAGGCATAATTTATCGTTTTTTTGAAAAAAAAGCAAGAAAAACACAATTGCTGTACTTGAAACCGTCGAAATCTCCAAGCCTTAAATAGCGCTTTGAGGTGGCGCCACAGGCGCGCTTGATGTGCGTCTGCGCTGAAATTCTAATCATTTGCATATCTCACCTCAGCTAATGCATGTTGTAAATTTCATATTATTTGCATGCTTCCTTCAGGGTGTTGCATTTACGATGGCCAGCAGTGTATAATTGCAAATGTGTATTTTTCAATAATTATCAATAACACAACTTTTGTGCTCATGATAAAAGTGACACTGTTGCATATAGTGCTCATGATAAAAGTGACACTGTTGCATATAATTGCGTACAAACAGTGAACTGAATACTTTAGTAATGTAAAGCAATGATTTTACATTTATGCATTGAATCAGTCAGTATACCTATATAAACAATATTAGACTTTTGTCTGTACATTAGTTGGAATTCAAAAAAATTTCGATTTCTATCCGTTTCAAGCTCCTGAGAACCAGTACGACCGTCAAAAAAAAGTGTATTTGTCTTTCATTCTATTCTTGAAGCATTTTTTTCCAGAGAGAGAATCACGTAACAATGAGTGAAGCGAATGAAACGAGATGTGGTAACATGAAAGGTGGTCATTGAACTTAAACTATAGGCGCTGATTTATTTATTATTATTATTATTTAATTTAATTGGGAGTTTTTGTAAAAATTGGTTCAGACTGCGTGAATTTCTATATTTTCTCGCGTCATGTAATTAGGGTGGACGCGAGACGCGAGAAATCTCGCATTGTCTCGCGTTCTCGTTTCGCATTGCGAGACGAAACAGGTAATTTTTTGAGAACTGATACGCGAGACGAGAAAGAAAATATTTTGCGAGACGAGAAAGAGTCGCGTCTCGCGCGAGACTTCTCGCGAGAATTTCTCGTCTCGCATAAATTTACGATACAAATTACTTTTCAATCAGATTGCAGTGCTGTATTTGAAGAGTTGCCATCCTGGGAAGGTGGAATACACTTTGCCTGAAGCCTCTACCGTTTAACTTGCGTCTCCTTTGCTATCATTCCTGGTTTACTATCAGCACGCTACAATACACATAAACACGTAACATTTAAAATTAGGACAGCACGAGGGATTTACAAAAAAATATAG